>KV419423.1:0-155681 GCA_001630475.1 Sistotremastrum niveocremeum HHB9708
ATGCCGGACCCGCCTTTTCGGATGCGGCATCGCATGAGACCTTTGATCCTTAGCGCTACAGGAGACTAGAGGTTCGAAATCGAAGTCTGTGTGAGTTTCAATACAATCCGGTGACTGTATGAAATTTACCTACCCTTACAGGCTTACATGTAATGATTAGATTCATATTGTCATCGTAGGAGTGTACGTCAGCTTCCATCGACTTATTATCTTTCTAGACCGGCCACTCTCCTCCGCACATACGCCACTTATCTCGGTTTAAAGCAAACACAATTCCCTCCACCATCTATCCCCGATACTCACATCAATGCGACCAGATTGGGTATTAATTTACTATTAAAGCCATACAAAGTATGGTGCTATCCTACTCACACTGCTTGAAGAGAGAAATCCGAAACAATGGCTCGACGATTACATTTGATAAATTGAGATGAGTCCAACAATCGCGATATCACTGATAATGCCGGGGCTCCTCCAAGACATGATCAACCCTCTCCTCCTGATGAGTGCACTTTATGCATTTTGACGAAGGTCAGTTCTTAACAGGCACTAAATCTACACAGTGGACAAGGGTATCAATACAGGAGACGAGGAGTAGAAGAGCAAAGAGAGAAGTGCGGAAAGGCTCGGTAAGAATCGCAGTCGCAGACCGATTTTCGGATGTTCCCGGTCCTTTTGCTACGCTCTACCTTCATGTCTTCGGGGCTATATTCAATTAGTAAATTGGGAGCTCGATATCTAGCGGTTGATATCATAGATACTTCGGGGGGACGCCACGTCAAAATGTATTGCGCTTTCTTGAATACTATAAACAGACAGCCACTGGTGCATCAAGCCTGCTTCTTCTTCCGCACATTCATCATGTGACGCCTGCTCTGAAGATGCGCGACGAACTTGAGAATTCACCACGATTACATGCAGAGAAGGGTGGCCCCTTTAAAGACGTGATAACTTGATGGCAGTTGACGTACACTCCTACGATGACAATATGAATCTAATCATTACATGTAAGGGTAGGTAAATTTCATACAGTCACCGGATTGTATTGAAGCTCACACAGACTTCGATTTCGAACCTCTAGTCTCCTGTAGCGCTAAGGATCAAAGGTCTCATGCGATGCCGCATCCGAAAAGGCGGGTCCGGCATTTTGTCAAGAGACCGTCGAAATACTGGTACTGGAAAAAATGCGTCGGCGAATTCACATCTTATGAGATAGATACCAGAGTATAACTTTGGCGGATATGGTGCGATACCTGTTAGCAGCCGGCGTGAGTCGAATCATTCAGTGATATTTGCACCTTGAAGGACGCACTGTTCATCTGCACAACAGGAGCACGTTCATGCTTCAACTCGGCATCGTCAGGTTCGAGAACAGCACCCCCTATCAGTGGCGACATACTGAAGCCTTCTTGGCATTAATTGTATGCTCATTCTTCCAATCAGAATCGTTCTCGTGAAGACGGCCTCTCACATTACCAACCGGCAGTCCTGCACCCCGTTCGAAGCAATTGAACCGGCCATTCTCGTGGATCATTGCAGCGCAAACGTTCTAGAAGTCGTCTTAATGGAGCCTGTACCAGGATGAAATCGAGGGATACCCCTTGATTGGGGGTCTTCAAATTTTGCATATATAGAGCTGATAGTCGGTGCCCATCACCTCAGCACACAACCTCGCATCACAAGTAAGCGATATACTGCGTCTTTAACAATTCACCTCACTCACCCCTCGTTCCACTCCTAGTACATCAACCGATTCACATCTCTTTGCACCCGTATATGTGAGTCATTCAAATTTGACTGTACAGTACATATCTGATACTGCACGATCCCCAGAATACTGAAAAATGTCAAATGAAGGTAATCGCACACGAATAAATGATATATGGCCAGTCACTGACCATAGCGTTTGCTCCAGGGGCACAGAAGCCGCTACAGGCTTGGCTAGATGTTGCATCCAACGGAAATGATGTCCTGTTGAAAGTCACCAACTTCAGGATAGGCGCAACCATCATCCTTTACGGCAGTGCTGAAACCGACAAGATCGGCCATGGTCGTTTCTCGATCACTTCGGGTGCAGACTGGCCTAATTCCAAGCAGGAGGGCACTTTCTCGTTGAGCATCACCAAAACCGGGACGGATGCGCACGCTGAATTGAGCGTCACTTTTCCCGGTGCGGGAGGGCCTTACACCATCAAGGGTGAAGGATCTGAGAGCGACTTGAGTGACCCGAAGCCCTACACAGGTCGCGCCATTAGTTACACTAGAATCATCTACCCACAAGCCGAGCAGTAAGAGCTTGATGTGGTCGATGACTGAGATGCTCCCGCTGACGTATGAAAGTTTGTAAAATCAAATTCGATAGGCTCATGTAAATTGCTCCAACAATGCCCAAAAAGGGTCCTTATATCGTCGCATTCGCTGGATCATCCAGACAAAAGTCAACAGCTGAAGTCAGACTTGAGAACTGAGCGTAGCATTGACAGGAATAAGAATACTGAGATCCAAATCTCAAAGCACGTTGAATTAATGTCGAGACAGAATATGAGTATCTGATGAATGTGACTATATGGCGGCGTTCAAGATATCAGCAAAGACGAAGGCAAAGAAACGTAGAATACTCGCACCTACGACTTCGACCCGCTCCGCGCAGGGCCAGCCTGACTCTGCTGCGCTTGTAACTTCGACTGCATGATATTCACAACATAACTCAGATTATCCTGCTTCTTGGATATCGTCGTCTCCAGCGTCTCGATATTCTGGCTCACGAACTCGACCTTCCGTCGATAATGTGTTAAGGCTTCCACGCGAGTCTTTCATGGAAAGGCGAAATTAGTATATGGCATCGATCGAGCTGGATGGGAACGTACTTTTTCAACATAGTATCCTGTCCCGACGTCCACGATTACTGAATCGGGCTTCACGACCTTGCCGGGGACGTATAATGAGTTGGTCAATGGGACCAAGATCGTTTTGTCTGCCCACGCGATTAGCAACGATTAACTTCGACAACGATGGCGTCGATGAACTGACTAGCGTTCTCCTTCTTCACTTCGTTGACGTTCTCGATACAAGCTTTGAACTTGGCCTTAGCCTGGTTCAGCTGAGCGAACGAATTGGTCAAATGCTTCAATTCCTGATAGTCGACGATGAGTCTTTCGATGCATGTGATTGAGGCCTGGTACGTGCCTCTTCTAGTTGTCGACGAACATCCGCTAACTGTGGAAGTTCTAGATCGTGTACCGCGATTGACTGAGGAGCAGACATGATCGAGAGGGAGAGAAAGTGGCTTAGGTAAGCAGGCTTCACTCCTCGTATTTACGACTTGCTTCGTTACATACGCTCTTTTGACCTCACTGACCATATTGACAATAGCCTGAAGAAGACTGTTATGGTCTCTTAGTGGCGCCGGTATGTTTCAGCAAGAAGACCGATATCGAGAGGAACGGGGTACCGAATACTACTATTATTATATTACACTAAAGACATGTTCTCGTGATGAACAGAACCCGTCAATAACAGAGAAATGCTTCACTGTGCGTCCCTGGGGATAGGAATAGGAGATCATCATCCAACGGTATGGGTTAGACACATCGAAGATCATGAATAGAGAAAGAACACTTACTAGTGTTGCGAAAGCCCTTGCCAGCGACTATTCGAACACGGAACTAGCCAACGAGACCACGCCGAGTGGGAAAAGCTTCGAGGAAGCTTCGAAGGTCGGGGGCAAGGGCAGTTTAGCAGGATCGGTCTCCTCACCGAGGCGACAGACGGTCGAGCTGGTTAACAAACTACCGACGGCCTGAACCCCAGAGTGAACTGTGATGATGGCATCAAGGTTCAAGATAGAAAACAAGGATGAGACAGAACATTTTGCTCTCCTCACTCCCCGCCAACGAACCGCCAACGCTCAATGCGTCCGGGCTGCTCATGCAAGGTCGCGGCCCCTGCAACGTTGTCGCTACGGCAGCCTCATCGCTCACGCAACAAGGCCACACTACGCAACGCGGTCGCTCCACCACTCGCTCGCTACGCTGCCCTTCCACTAACGCATCGACGGTTAAGAAAGAAAGAGATGTTCCGACGGACGGCGTTGTTTTATAGGTATTCTGGTGTTGTTTTCTCCCAGGATCACGAGCACGCTGAGTTCAAGGGCGTCGTTTCATGGAGACGGTGCACGAGAGCCAGCCAGGCGGGAACCAAAGGGGAGTCAGTCGTCCCTATGCGAGTCAGAGCAGAGAAAGTTCGATGGAGTTGTTCCGTGGAGGCGGTGGTTGAGAGTAAGTCAAGTTGGCATCGAGTGCAGTGAGTATTGCGAGTGAAGCTTGTGAAGGGCCAATGGCCGCCTCTAAGTGAAGTGCAGGGTAAAGGGTGGAAGGTGGCTTAGGTAAGCAGCGCTGACTCAAGAAAGCTTCCGCTTTCTGACATCCTGATGCTCGCCGATTCAGCCGTCGACGTCGTCTCACTAGACGATGAGCCCAGCCCACCTCCATATGCTGAATCGTGTCTGGAATGGATCAATGAAGCCGTGACCAATTTCCACGGCGTCGACATCGCGAAGCGGAAGCTCTCGGCAGTTGGGTACGTTGAGCTGAAAGAGTCACAGGTGCATCTTTTACGCACCTCGACATAACACAGAGCATCCTAAGAAACTCGTTTAGGACTGGGTATCCCGACTGAAGCTTGGAGGGAAATACTACGTGACGAGAAACGGAACATCGCTTATCGCCTTCACAATTGGAGGCAGATACGAACCTGGCAACCCTATCGTTCTCATAGGCACTCACATCGACTCTTTAACGTGGAAATTGCGGCCAATATCTAAGAGGTCTTCCGATGGAGGATTCATCAGATTGGGTGTGGTACCGTATGCTGGAGGTGGCGCGTCGAAGAGTTACGATGCGAGTCACACGACGTGGTGGGATAGAGATTTGGGCATTGGAGGGAGGGTGCTTGTGAAAGGGAAGGATGGGAAGGTCTCACAGAGAGTGGTGAAGTTATCAGGTCCAGGTATGGCGTCAACGCGTTCGCCGAATTACTGAGTACAAGGCTCACACGACGGCCAGCTGCACGCATCGCATCTCTCGGGAAGGACCCAGAAGGACGAGGTGAGTTGACCACTAATTAATCGTGGCTATCTGCTTCAGCGCTATCAGGACCTTTCAACTACGAAACGAACATGGTGCCTATCATAGGCTTGACGAAAACACCCGAAGAAGACGGATCATTCGGAAAGATCACGGAACAGCATAACGCCCTCCTACTCGAAAGAGTCGCCTGCGCTCTAGATATCGAAGGTGCTCAAACTTCACTCGTTTCCTCCAACACTGCCAACTAATCTGTTCTCAGTCAGTCAAATCGCCGACCTAGATCTCGAACTATACGACTATCAACCTGCCACCCTCCTCGGCCTCGATCAAGAACTCTTCTCCGCCCCTCGTCTAGACGATAAACTCTGTTCTTACACGGCACTAGAAGCTCTGCTAAACGTAAGCCAGGACGACGACTTCCTGTCAACAAGCGGAACAGTCAGCATGATTGGCTTCTTCGATAATGAGGAATCAGGGAGCCATCTCAGACAAGGCGCTCAAAGCAATTTCTCCGAGACTGTCATTCGTAGAATCGTCGAAGCTCAGGTAGGAATCAAAATGTCTCAAAAGTCGCCATATACCCAGGTACGTTCCATTCTCCTAGTGTGATCTTGTGCCAATTTGATGTTTCGTAGAACTTGATGGGCCAGACAATGGGGACATCTTATTTCGTCAGTGCGGATGTGCAGAATGGGTTAAACCCCGACTTCATCGATAGCGGTATCTATATCGAAGGCGCCGTTCCCGTACTCAATAAAGGCATTTGCATCGCTGTGGATCCAGGCGCCGATATGACGAGCGATGCATCAAGTATATCCATCGCTCGCATCTTCGCGGACAAAATCGGTCACGAAGTGCAATGTAAGCCATCCTTGATCGTCCGCGTTCCTCCTTGTTCATTTAATCTCTAGGGTTTCAGAATACGAATGATACAGGAGGTGGAGGGACTATAGGTCCGATGGTATCGCAAAGATTGGGATGTAGAGCAATCGACGTCGGATTACCGCATCTTTCGATGCACTCCATTCGTGGGATAACGGGTGCTGCTGACCCAGGTTTGGGTGTACATTTCTTCGAGGGTTGTTTCAGACACTATGATTGGGCACGGACGAAAGTGCTGTTCCAATGAAAGTAGGTCGTCGCTAGTATTACTTGTAATTGATAATGGGAATATTTTCTGGGTAATCGGCTTCGCGAGTATTCCCTCTCGAAGCAAAATGCGTCAAAGTTCTTGGACGTACATGTATCATATTGGTTACAATAACGCATAGGCATAGGCATAATCATAGGCATAGGCATAAACAGAGGCATAATCATAGGCATAATCATAATCATACTCATAGGCATACGCATAGACATAAGCGGTATCAGCGCAGGCAAGGCTAAAGGCATGACCGCGACCATGATCCTCGAGGTGACCATGGGCATGACCACGTTAGGCATAACCGAGACTGCGTCGACCCTGAGCCGTTTGCATATCCGTCCATCGCCTGACTCCGACACCCCTCGACGGAAAGTGATCACACATTGCGTGCAAGAGGGGGGAGACCTGAAGCGAAGGTTATTAATAGCTCAGGAGAACGAGAACGACGAAATGATACTCACGATGGACGGCAAGCCTTTGGCGGGGCCCTCTTCCGGACGCCTTCCCCAACCACACATGTGGCCGGGCAGCAGAGCCACTGCAATAGATGTTAGAATAGAGAGCAACATGTATAGTGAGATTGACGCACCATGACCCCGCGGCATCCTGCTCCTCACTCCTCGAGAACGACTTACCCATCACACATGTGACAGGAGCGAAACGGCCACTAGAGTGATGGTCAGAGACGATAAAATAGTCGACGAAGATGAGAGACGTACCATGACCACGCGTCATTCTTGCCCGCCACGAAGGCTACTAGGAGTGAGGGGAGAGGGAGAGAATGGAAAGGCCTATTGAAACTCCGCCGAAAATGGCCGTTATTTTATACCTGCTGCAGGCCATGGTTCTCACGTTGGTTTGGAAGAGTCTGAGCAGAGTATCCAGGCAGAAAGAGAGTGCACTGAGGGAGACAAACAAGAGGTTCGAAGTGCAGCGGAACCGTACAGTCGGAGTTCGCACGAACATCAAAGGGAGGCGCCCGGGAAGCACTCCGGTTAGTACCACATCCGGTGTCTAGCCGGTGTGGATCCCGTTGCTAAGGGTCATAAGCGCCCGTTGCCGAGGCTCGGCTAGATTATTTGGTTCCGCCTCCCTTTGATGTTCGTGCGAACTCCGACTGTACGGTTCCGCTGCACTTCGAACCTCTTGTTTGTCTCCCTCAGTGCACTCTCTTTCTGCCTGGATACTCTGCTCAGACTCTTCCAAACCAACGTGAGAACCATGGCCTGCAACAGGTATAAAATAACGGCCATTTTCGGCGGAGTTTCAATAGGCCTTTTCATTCTCTCCCTCTCCCCTCACTCCTAGTAGCCTTCGTGGCGGGCAAGAATGACGCGTGGTCATGGTACGTCTCTCATCTTCGTCGACTATTTTATCGTCTCTGACCATCACTCTAGTGGCCGTTTCGCTCCTGTCACATGTGTGATGGGTAAGTCGTTCTCGAGGAGTGAGGAGCAGGATGCCCCGGGGTCATGGTGCGTCAATCTC
This sequence comes from Sistotremastrum niveocremeum HHB9708, assembly GCA_001630475.1. Classification (NCBI taxonomy): domain Eukaryota; kingdom Fungi; phylum Basidiomycota; class Agaricomycetes; order Sistotremastrales; family Sistotremastraceae; genus Sertulicium; species Sertulicium niveocremeum. The sequence continues at coordinate 7,720 of KV419423.1, forward strand.
ACAATACATGTTGCTCTCTATTCTAACATCTATTGCAGTGGCTCTGCTGCCCGGCCACATGTGTGGTTGGGGAAGGCGTCCGGAAGAGGGCCCCGCCAAAGGCTTGCCGTCTATCGTAAGTGCCTCTGTCATTTGTCCTCGTTCTTCTCAACTGACATTTGCTTCAGGTCTCCCCCTTCTTGCACGCAATGTGTGATCACTTTCCGTCGAGGGGTGTCGGAGTCAGACGGTGGACGGATATGCAAACGACCAGGGTCGACGCAGTCTCGGTTATGCCTAACGTGGTCGTGCCCATGGTCACCTCGAGGATCATGGTCGCGGTCATGCATTTAGCCTTGCCTGCGCCGATGCCGCTTATGTCTATGTCTATGCGTATGCCTATGCCTATGCCTATGATTATGTCTATGCCTATGTCTATGCCTATGATTATGCCTATGATTATGATTATGCCTATGATGATGTATATGCCAGCAATTTTTAAATGACTTGTTTCCTCCGCACTTGTGTATCTGCTTCTTCTCTAATTAGCTGTCGCGGGGTGTCGATTAAAGTTCAGGGGGAAGGATTCTGATCAGATCGTCGAGTCGAACACTGGCCAAAGGTTATTCGATCTTTAAGTACTCTCAAGAGTACTCTGAAGAAGTTACGAGAAGTTAGGCCAGCGTCAGCATGAGTGGGATATGCAAACATGATTGCGTCATTATCGAGGTTGTTCAGCTTGCACGACGTGTTCTTGGTTGTGGCGTGATCTACATAGAAAATGGTAGCATCTGCACTATAAACCTTTGACATCGCGATCGAGAATGGCGGACGAGAAATTCTTCAATCGTGTTTACGATTCAAAAACTGTTTGGCAGATTGACGCAATCTTATGTTGAGCAGCGGAGCGCTCCCTGACACGTATGAATGTTCGAAGAACCTTGTAAATTGGAATAACAGTGACGACAAAGCTGCAACTATTACTACTGAATTACTGTATAATCTGGTATCGGTGTAACTGACGATCGAGAGGGCGTTCGACTAGTAGGAGTAATACACTGGTGATTTCGATAGTCCAAGCTACGATAAGTCCATCAAACAATAGGAATGTCTTTAAGCGGACAGGCTGATAGATGCCTCAGTCCCTCCCACAATGTAAACGGGTTCCCCATCCGTTCCTTGAATAGGGTAGGTCACATCCACTTGAACAACATAAGGAGCTCCCTCGAAATAATTCAATTTTGGAACCTAGATAACCCGATATCGATCAGCCTCGCACTATTACTGAGTGTAAAGGAAAATACGAACGGTGGTCGTAAAACTATCAGTCAACCCATGGGAGGTGCTGAACTGTCTGCGAGCGAGAAGCACAGGAGGCTCGTGCCCATTATTGGAGTTCTCCAGAACTTCGATGTAGTAATCGAGGTATTTGGGGACGATGGAGAATTGGTCGACAGCACAGGTGAAATCTGTGTTGATCGCAAAGGTCTGTGGAAGGCTAGGGTTATTGACCATACAATTAAGCTTCAGACTCATAGACTTACAGAACCGGGTTGGAGAGTTGTAGGAGAGACGGTCAATACACCGAATTGGGATGATTCGGGGCATGAGCGAGGTACGGCCGAGCTCGTGGCAGCACCGACGAGAGAGAGAAGTGCAACTGAGAGGATAGATTTCATGTTGATTGATTTGATGTGGTGAAGAGAAGATGAGAGTTGGGCTGGATATGAGACTGTGAATGGTGATGGGCCATTGTTCACGAATTCGACTAGTTTATATACCACATCGCTGGAGTTCTTGAACCTCTAATGTCATCCCGAGTCGGTCAATTCGACGAGTTGAAAGCCTTTGGGCATTGTTGATACATGCCATGGCGAGCCACCGATTCCGTCCGTAGAGCGAATCGACTCCATAACCAATCAGATTGGCACCAATTCCGTCAGCGGAACCAAAGCTCCTGGATCAGGGAGTTGCACCGGATGGAAGAACCGATGCAAACTCCGATTGGCTGTAAAAAAAGCAAAGCAGTGTCTTCTGAAACCGACCGAGTTCGCAAAAGAGGAGTCGTGTAACAGAAAAGCCGAGACGGAAACGGCAAATGGTGACGTGATCGAGGAGGCTATTGACAAGACACAACATCCGGATTCCTTTGGACATTGAGAACGGCCTATGAGGCGCCAGTGCATCCGCGTTCATCAGTTTGGTCCCGCTTAAGCTATCCAGAGCAATGCTAGTAGCTTGCCTTTGTCAGAGGTCTGAATATTGAAGTGGTAAGGAAGCACGAGTGATGGCTGCCAGAAAGGCTGTCAGGTGTATAGAGGGAGCAGGTTGTTCACATAAGATATATCCGAAAATGAGCAGTGAAGCTATAGCAGAGGAGTATGATCCGCAACTTTCGCGTTGGAGATGTCTCGCAACGTGGAAAAAATTGCCTGGGCTCGAGTTGAACGCATATCGCTGTCTATCTCTACCATGTAGATCAGAAGTCAAAGTTGATGGATGAAGAATTCAGAGTGACGTTGCTGACCACGAACAGCAGCCTGCGACTTTCATAGTCAGGCTCGACTTGAGCGAAAGAGCTCTGCGTTTTGCGGCGTTATCCGGCCGAGGACACTGGCTCGTCCCACTAGTACTACCACGACCAGCACCTGCTCGTCCTAGACCACGCAGTCCATCATTGATGGCTCGAGCGACTATCTGATCTGCTGGTTACAGTGTCTCTTCTTGGCATTTCTTATTCTCCTTGCCTGCTGGTCCCAGACTTCACGATCTCGGACGCGCCAATCTTTCCTCACGTATAGGGGTCAATTGCAGAGCTTTCATCGGCCAAAAGTTTGTGACCAATCTGACGAAGACCGCACACTGGATCTCACAGAATCTTTCCAGAGTTCTATCGCATCTTATCCTTCTCTGAAAACGCAACGATGCCTCGAAAGTGCGAAGTTTGCGGAACCGCGACCAAAAAGACTTGCGTCGGTTGCTCGCGTACGGCCTACTGCAGCACGAAATGTCAGAAGCAGCATTGGTTCACCCACATCCTCGAATGCGAGAAACCTGGACGCGAGGTCACGACAGCAGATCGACTTGTCGCTACAGCCATGACAGATGAAATTTTCATCGACTCAGCCACCATGGCCGACTACGGATTTTTAAAAGTCACCAATGACGCAGAATCCACTATCATCGTTTCATTGTTTACGGAAATGATTCGAGATCTTGGAATCAGAGCTCCTGCACTCCACAAATGGCGCATCGAAGGACGCCTGCATTCAGAGATGGTGAGGGTGTACAGGGAGGCTGGAAGGACGGAGTCCGATACCAAGTTCCAATGGCTTCTGCAACGCCCCTCTCTCTTCTCTCCAGATCCCTCTAATATCGCCACTCGAATGTACGAGCTGGCCCTGGGCTTCGAACATCAGACATGGATACACATAGGAGGATCGCCCGCCGACTCTCACGACGACATTACGATCGCTCAGCAGCTCTGGTCCGCGGATCGGAAGCAGTGCTTTCGATTCTATACAAGCATGCTGAGTAGTGGAGGTCCGACTGTCAGTGCCTCGGACGTGTGGATCCAATTCGGCTTCTGCGTGTACGAGGACCAGGCTAATTTCGCACTTCGAAATCTATATAGCTCCCTTATCCAAATTTGCCCCTTCAACGAATTCTGCGACGCATACTCCACCTCTTCTCTTATCGCCCTCATGGATCGAAAAAATCTGAAAGCCTCTCGAAGACAGGTACCACCCGACCTCGAAATCGTACTATCGGGATCTCCACATAATATTCAGGACGTCTGGTATCTCAAAACTTTCGCTGTATTCGACGAGGGAGAGGTTCCGACCAGTGACGTCCTCGTCCCATTTGGATTCCTGAACTGCGTGGACGATGCAGAGATGACTCAACTCAGGCTCTTTTACGGCCGGCTTTTCAAGGACTACCAAATCTCTCCATCAACACTCCAGGAAGCCGCTGACCGCGATCAATTGTTGGAATACATCATGAAGGTGCCATGGCTGAACATCAGTAAAGTCGAAAAGCACTTCCTACGTCGCGTTCTCAAGACCCAGAATCATCCGACGGCTTTGGCACTTACAAAGTAATTGTCTTCCTTAAATCAAAGTTTGTAGTCACAATCGATCGATGATCGTCCAAGTGTATCTTGTACCATTACTAGTAAATTTTCGAAGGTATCATTACACAGCACTGCCATTTTACAATCGCATACCATCACGTTTGCGACCTCGTGCTGAACAGTACGCATTCAAATCGGAACAGCTACAAAGACAGTCATCGAAGCTTTGGTAGAACGGCCTTCTAGATAGAAGTGGTTGAGAGTTCAAGTAACCAGCAGAAAGTGAGATCAAGCCATTGACAGTTGGTGACATATGGCTGCGTAGCCGTACATGTACATATTAACATAACCTCAAAATCGAATGGAAACTTCCGCGACATCATCGCGGCTCCGCAGGACATCTCAGCAGGGTCCTCGAAGTGTCTGAGTCAGCTAGGAATGTCGAGAAAGTCGCCTGGAGACAGGGCATATCGGGCTTTGCGTTTGAGACGCAGATGTATTTCCACAGTTTTATAGCCTGAACAATGCAGCTGAAGCCAGCAGGTTACGGACAAGAGTTGGAGATCGACCAGTTCATACAACTGAAACCCAAAATGGAAAGGATTTGTTCAGCCAGGAAGTGTCGTCCAGTCCATTTTGCCGAGGGAGACATTGGATTGATACCTGCACTCTATTTCAATATGGGAGTGGTCACTCAGAACATATATCAGATCGCATTGATCTCAACATTCTTCAGAAATGACGTACGAGTGACGCCATGTCCGGTCTCCTTTCTTGCTTCAAGATCAGACTTGGCTACTTTGACGCAGGCTGTCGTGGGGACTCGTTGTATTTATTTATTTATTTTTTGCGTGAGAGATTGTGCAGGGGAGACTGAGGATGGAGCTGGGAGGCAGCGCGGCCACTTGGCCAATCGATTGAGAATCGTGGATATCGTGAAGCTTGAGCGATATTCTCCAACATTGTGCCTGACTCATGACGAATTGCTCGCGTTCACCAAGTCTGAGGATATGGTAGGGCCACAAAGGCAGCTGATGGTGGCCAGAAAGACCGTTGAACGCGTCAATAGAGAGGTCAGTCGAGATAGACCGTGCTGATAGTAACTATTTCGCTAAGCAGGAGCCTAGATCGCAATATTCTCGTTGGGTATGCCTCAAAACTTGTAGACTCTGCTGAGGTTGATCAATTGACTCGGACCGCGGTAGATATCGTTATATATCTTTGCGACGTCAGTCTGGATTCAACGTCATGTCGTCGAATATCCAGAGTCCCTATCGATGTGATTCGGTAGAACAGCAGTTTTAATGGACCAATCATTACATGCATTACATGTCCCAGTCAGGGCGAGCGAGAGCTGCGGCGGTCTCCGAGGAATCCAACCGTCCCATCAGGACCTGCTCGTCCCAGACCGCGCCGTCGATCATTGATGCCTCGAGCAATTATCTGATTATCCGGCCCTAGTCTCTCTTCTTGGAATTTCTTGTTCTTCTTGCCTGCTGGCTCAGACTTTACGAGCTTGGACGCGCCAAATTACCGATAACCTCACATATAGGGGTCAATCGCAAAGGCTTCCTCGTCCAAAATACGTGAGCAATCTATAATGAAAATTTCTCCCTGGGTCTTACAGCATTTTAGCAGAGTGATATCGCGTCTTATCCTTCTTCGAAACCGTCCCGATGCCTCGAAAGTGCGAAGTCTGTGGAGTCGATACACACAAGACCTGCATCGGCTGCTCGAGGACTGCCTATTGCAGCACAAAGTGTCAGAAGCAGCAATGGTTCTCCCATATCCTTCGTTGCGAAAACCCCGGTCGCGAAGTCACAACAGCAGATCGCCTCGTCGCTCTGATCATGACAAAGGATTTCACCCTGGACACACCCACTATGAGAGACTACGGATTTAGCAAAGCCAAGAGCATGGCGGAAGGCAACTCTGCTGTTGCAGTCTACAGCGAAATCATCCGAATCTATGGAGTTCGAGCTCCCGCACTTCATAAATGGCGCATCGAGGGACGGCTGTACGAGGAGATGGTTAGGACATACAGGGAGGCTGGGAAGGAAGAGTCCAACTCCAGCACCTTTCGATGGTTACTCGAACACGCCTACATGTTTTCTTCCGAGACTTCTCAGAACACCTCCCTCTTATACGACCTCGGCTTCAACCTCGAACGACGGGCATGGATTCATATAGGAGGATCTCCCACCGACTCTCACGATGACATCATGTTCGCCCAGCGGCTCTGGTCTGCAGACCGGAAACAATGTTTCAAATTCTGCATGCACGCATTGAGTAATGGTGGCCCTAGTGTCGAGGCAACCAGCTTATGGACCCAATTCGGGTTCTGCGTGTTCGACGATTTTGAGTGTCGTCCACTACAGAGATTATATGCGACTCTCATTCGAAATTGCACCTTCAACGAACTATGCGACGCTTATTCCTCTTCCTCCCTCATTTCTCTTATCGATCGAAAGAAACTCAAGACCGCGCGAAGAAAACTCCCTCCAGATTTCGAAACCGTACTCTCTGCATCTCCTCACAAGATTCCGAGCGTCTGGTATCTCAAGTCCTTTGCTCTATACGATGAAGCACGTGTTCCGACAACCGACGTTCTTATTCCTTTCGGATTCTGCAATTGCGAAAACAACGCCGCGATGACTCGACTTAGGCTCTTTTACGGCCGGCTTTTCAAACAATACAAAGTTTCTCCAACACAACTCCAGGACGCCGCCGATCACGACCAGCTCTACGAATACGTGATGAAGATTCCAAACCTAAACATTAGCAAAGTCGAAAAGCAATATCTTCGTGACGTTCTCCAGACTCAGAATCGTCTCAGGGCACTGGCAAATCGAATGGCGTCTTCCAATCCAACTCTATAATTGTGATATTTCTCCGCACTTGATAGCCTTTACTGTGAATGTATTGTCTTTGCCATGCTCATACCATCTCGCATTTGTCGTGAATGACCACAACCTGTACTTTCTTTCTGCATATACGCTCGGACGCTATGGAAATTGCCATTGAATACATGTAAACTCTTCTCTGCTTGAACTCGTATGACTTCAAGCTGATATTTGGGGACTCATGACGGGCGGCGACACATTCAAAGAATGATAATTTATAACCTCGAATGTATTCCCTCGGGGAGATCAACAGGATGCGTCTGTGCAAGAATGGCGTTGCGAATACGAGCAGTCTTAGCCTTGAGAACACAACAATTGAAGCGGAGGATCCGTTCGCATTATATGTCACATTCTTGCAGTAATCACATAGCATCATAGCATGGAGAGTGAAATAGGTGATTTTTGGAGGTATGGGACAAAACAAATGCAATGCGAAGTCAAAGAAAGAAATTAGACGACAGTGCCAGCATTTGAGGCGATACGGGGCCAGAGGTCAGCCTATTATCGGTAGTGAGACAATGCAAAAGAGGGAAACGAAGAAGACACGCACGCATTCCTTTGCCACGGGGCCAGTGATGGCAGAACCCTTCATCTCTCCCTTGGGGTTGACGATAACACCAGCGTTATCCTAAAACAAGATGTTCGGAATATTAAAAGGAGCTATATAGCACAATTCATACCTCGAAGTACAGGAAAACACCGTCTCGGCGTCTCCATGCTTTGCGCTGACGGATGACAACAATGGGCATGGCTAAGAAAAAGCATCGAGGTGAGCAAAAGCTTGACTGAGATAACACATAAGACACGCACTTTTCTTCCTCAACTCAGGCTTTCCCTTCTTCACGGAAGCAACAACCATATCACCAACACCAGCGTCGGGCAGTCTGTTAAGACGAGCACCGAATCCATAAGGCTCAATGAGGTACAAGCTCTTTGCACCACTGTTGTCGGCGCAATTGAGGACGGCACCGACAGGGAGACCGAGGGTCATGCGGAACTTGTTGCCGGAGGCACCTCCACCTAATTAAAATACCACGTTTGAGCGTCCAGACGATGCACCGAAGGTCAATGTCGAGTATACTGACCGCGTTTTGACATCTTGATGTAGTTTGAGGAGGGAGTTGGCGGCGGCGAGTACGGGAGGTGGGATCTTACAGAAGCGAAATAAAGTTTGAGCTCAGCATATACAGTTGAACCAAACACACACAAACTCTCTCTAACTCCGAAACCTCCGTTGACCTTATCGACCCATTTCCAATGCAGCCCCTCGACGGTCAATGGATGGCTGCGTCTTTAGCTGGCAATATTGTCTTTGACGTCGTCGAAAATATTCGGGATACATTCTGGGCTAGTCCCGACGCTGCTTCATGCGATGCGACCGAGTAATCTTCTGTCAATGAGGCCCCTGTCGCCTGCATTCTGAAGCACCTTGTGACCTTGCCAGTGCCTTTTGATCAACTATCCGAACTGTTGCGCCTCGGACGTCCACAACAATCAACGCGGGATGTGCCTGCGATCACCGCTTATTAGCATGAAATAATAATAGCCTCGGTCAGCGGGCCATGCATGCATCTCGCCCCTGTCTGAATCAACGCGTTCACTATGCGATACATGTAAAGGAAGGCCTTGGCCATTGCTCTCCAGAAATTCATATTATTAGAAGAAAAAGACTCAGTAATAGGTCAGCTTTGTTTGAGCGATATCTGCTAGGAGGTGCGACTGATCGACTGTAACTTCTAGCTTGACACTTCTCTAAAACCTCGGATCTTGCAACCTTCGTATCAGTACTGCAACTGCGCAACCCCTCCGCGCCCTGGGGAAATTCCCTTGCCCCTTGCTCCAATCTGCTTTCTGCACTGGCGCACGTTGTGCTCATTTACGTCCCGAGCGCAAGACAGGGTCTCACATCTAAGCTCCCCGCCGACGTCGTGTGCACTTCAACGAGCTTTTAGCAATCTTCCGCTCCTCCGACTTAATCTTCGGCCCTCGTTCCTGTCGAAAGCTTATATTCCGGTCCGGAATACCTTCCCCCGCCCTTCTTTCCCACATTCCTAAGTCCAGACAATGAAATAAGGACTATGCGAGTCACGTACTCAGACCCGACCTTGTCTATCATGGTAATCCAACCCGGTGCCTGGGCGCGCAACTGGCTTATCTGGAGCCCCACCGCTTCTCTTCTTTGCCTGCTACTCACGAACGTTCCTCAAAATCTGACATACCTTTCCTGCCAATGCGCGCTCATCCCAGATTAACGATCTTTGGAAGGCTCAACAACGGCCGTGGCTCAGTATCTTCGCACAGTCTACTCCAGTCTGGGGTTCTACTAACACGCCTCATCAATGTCAAAAGACACTTAACGGGAGGATGTTCAGCGGCTTCTGCCCCCTCAATCCCTCTCGTTGGCTTTGGTCGAATTATGGGTTCAAGGCCTCCCGCATACGCGATACAGGCTCGATCTTTTCACGATGTGTCTCAGATCGGTTCAGATGAGGCCCCGGGAGGTGACTTTAATGTGTTGTTCATTGGTGCAGGGAATGTTGTATTCGGTACGTTTGGGAACTGCAATGCGCAATAAAATCGTTTTGAATAATACGCCGTTAGGAACGACTGAGGGACCTTGGAATCATTCACTTCGATTCGAGAGGTATGTCGTGTGATCCCTCCTATTGTGCTCTTCGTGACACTCGAATGCAGAAAACTGGGTGACCGCTTGAAAGTAGTTGCCGTCGTAGACCCCGACATTACCCGAGCCAAGAAAGCCATCGAAGCCAAATCGAACACCTCTGCCAAAGTTTCTTACGAGCAAACCAAAGTCTTCAGAACAGTGGAGGAATTTGCGACGGCCATGCTTTCGAAGGATACGCCAAGGTTTGTCTCAGCGCGATTGATTATGCGACATGCCCAATGATAATCATATCAGAATAATACTTGTCGGCGTCCCGCCTGCCTTTAGAGGATCAACTTTACCGGGACATAATCTTGAGCAGCAGGTTCTCAAACATCTACCTGGTATTCCCATGTTCGTAGAGAAGCCGGTAGCTACCGGCCCCGTGAGTCGGACCCTTGTCGTCTCGCAAGAGATAGGAAAAGCTGGCACGTTATGCGGAGTTGGGTGAGTGACGGCACCATAGCATCCGACAGCGAGCGGTTTCAGAGTCGCAATCCGACTAATTTTGACCCAGTTATATGTTACGTTATCTCCAAGCCGTTCAAAAAATGAAGAGAATAATCAAAGAACACGATCTTCGCGTGATGGCCACGATAACGCGCTACGCTGCTGCCTACGAATCAATATCAGTCGATCACTGGTGGGACAAATCCCGTTCTTGCGGACCGATTATCGAACAAGCAACCCATGTCGCCGATCTGAGTCGGTACTTCGCTGGAGAAGTTGATTTGAAGACTGTCAGAGCTCAGACTTTGGACTGGGATGAAGAGCCTGGCTTCCTGAGCGAGATTCCAATTAACGAAAGTAAGATTAAGGAAGATAATCGGATCCCCAGGGTAACCGCATCCACGTGGTATGTACCTTATTTTCTCTTGGGGCCTCCAAATCGATATCTGACGATCATCAGGAAATATCAATCCGGGGCTGTCGGGAGTCTCATTCATCTCGCCGTATTGCAAGGGACAGATTATAGCTGCGAATTCGAAGTCTATGCCGATGGATATCTATTCAAGTACGCCGAAATTCGCCACAAAAGCTTCCGCGACGCTCACCCCAAATCATATAGACTCGTAAATCCATATGTCAAGCCAACGCTATACATCCGCCGACCCGGAAATGATATTGAAGAAGTATACACCTTCGCCGACGATGATCCTTTCTATACGGAGGTTCGTCCCTGATTCCCATGCCGGGTTCTATCGTGCTAATTGAACGCAGGTCTCCAATTTCGTCGATGTGATCGAAAGCGGCGACAAACGAAAAGAATCCAATATCTTTAGCACATACGCAGGTACTTGTTCCTCTCAATCGTTGATATCGCCGATTCTGATATTCGTGAAAGATGCGTGCAAGACATACGAATTTACGTGGGCTATCCGAGAAGCAGGAGAACGGTCGCGCGCCAAAAGAAAGGCTCGAGCCTTGTGGGAATCAGAACTTGATGAGAGTTCACGGTAGAATTCGAAGAAACGGCTCCGTTATCAAAAGGAAAAGATTCCGTGCTCTCAGAAGCTCAGCATATTTCATTTGGCTGCAAATTTTCGCATTCCATGTACAATCGTCCTGTCCCAATCTATTACGACAATTTCACACTCCTCAGGAGGCCGTTCCGAATCTCTATCTTTCATGCTTTCTCATCAGAACTCTCTATCCATCTCACATTCAAGAACCTCACTCATCTTTCATTCACATTCGACGAATTTCTTTCAAGATAACGTGGATTTATTCCATATACATGTTTGGTTTGATATACATTGCCGTCTTTTGATTTGTGCTTCATTTCCCATTACAAACGCGGTCTCAGACTCTCAACTCCGAGCACCTATGGAATAAAAATAATGAATTACTGAGTGTTGGTTCTGAAGGCAATGGCCTCAGAAGCCGGAGCGACCTTGAGAGGAGCAACCGTGGGGTGTCCAACGGCTTTGGCGATGCGGTCCGAGAGGTCTTGGTCGACGGCGGCGAACACGGACACTGGTACAACCGTCAGAAGAAAGTAAGAAAGATGTGGAGCTGAACGTACGTTGACGAGCCAAAATTTCCTTGGACTTGACTCCGCCGATATGTCCGGCGATGTTGCTGACGAAGTGCGCCTTCTGCGTATCGTCGAAGACCTTTTGCCAGAGCGCGCGTGGCTGCTCGAAGTCGACTAGTCACTTATGTCAGATATAGTCTTGGATCAAATACCAATTGACTCACGTTCGGTGATGAAGCTCAATTCGTAACTGGCATTGCCAATGAACTTCTCGTGCTTGGCATCCTCGTAGGCCTTCTTCTTGTAAGTCAAAGGCGAGATCGAGCTCTGGTAGTTGGGGCGGGGTCCTTGGTTGTTGTAAGCCGCAGGTCCGTCACGCTGGAAGTTGGAAACGGGGACGACAGGAGCGTTGACGGGGAGCTGTTGGTAGTTCACGCCGAGACGGTGACGGTGAGTATCGGGGTAGGAGAAGAGACGGGATTGGAGGACGGGGTCGGTCGAGGGCTCGACACCGGGAACGAGATGCGAAGGAGCGAATGCTGCCTGCTCGACTTCGGCGAAGTAGTTCTGCGGGATCTCGTCGAGGACGAATTTTCCGATGGGGCGAAGAGGGAATTCCTTGTGAGGCCAGATTTTGGTGAGATCCAGGATGTTGTAGCGGAACTTCTCGGCCTGCTCAGGAGTCATCGTCTGGACGTAGACGGTCCAGCTGGGGAAGTTCTTGCTCTCGATGGCTTCGACCAAAGTCTGGATACCGTACTCTGGGTTCTCACCGGCGAGTTTTCCAGCGGTGGCGTTGTCGAGAGTCTTGAATCCGCCGTCCTTGCGAAGGTGGATCTGGACGTAGTGGTATTTGCCCTCGGCGTTGACGAACTTGAAGGTATGTCCGGAGTAGCCGTGCATGTTGTGGTATCCATCGGGAGTTCCGCGGTCGGAGAAGAGGATGAGGACCTGGTGGACGGACTCAGGGTTTTGCGACAGGTAGTCCCAGAACATGTCGGGATCCTTCAAGTGAGTCTGGGGGTCACGCTTCTGGGTATGGATGAAGTGGGGGAATTTGGCGGGATCGCGAAGGAAGAAAACAGGGGTGTTGTTGAAGACCCAATCCCAGTTACCCTCCTCTGTTCTGATTTTGATGGCAAAGCCACGGGGATCACGAGCGGTATCAGCAGATCCTGATTCACCACCGACGGTCGAGAATCGCACAGTCGAGCGAGCCTTTGTGCCGACCTTCTTGAAGAGAGCAGCAGAGGTAAGGTCGGTGATATCATGAGTCACTTCAAAGTAACCGTGAGCACCAGCGCCCTTTGCGTGGACGACCTGGAGTCAAACGAGGTGTGAGCGGGGCATGTGAATGTGAGTGAGAACGACTTACACGCTCAGGAATACGCTCTCGGTCAAAGTGGGCGAGGAGATCAATATGATGGAAATCCTGAAGCAAAAGAGGGCCGTTGAAGCCTACTCGCTGGGCGGCGTATGGCTCAGCGACCGGTGCTCCATTGGATGTCTAAGGTGTCTTGGGCTGAGTATGACGTAGGGGTGCTATACGAGCAAGACCTTACGGTATATGTAGCACCATCCTTGGTGTTCCAAACTTGTTGAGACGGCATTTTGATCTAACTGAAAGTCTTAGGAGATGAGAGTATGGGGGAAAGGGGATGTGGGCGACTTACTAGGGATTATATACAGAGAGGAGTTGGATCCACAGATGACCAATCGGAATCGCGCCAATGGATTGCCGCCCAGCTTCGGAGCCTGAGATCGATCTTGGTACGAAATCTCTTCCTTTTCCGGAAATCGGGTAAATCTTCCCCGGCTTTTCCCACGAATGTCTCACTTGCGTCGCTCTCAATGGCGGCCGCCACTCGGCGGAAGAGTCTTTCTCCAGTACGACGTTGGACGGACAGTCGAGCACAACAATATCAGAGCAAAAATAGGAGAAATCACGGCCCCCGTGCATATTCTCATCATCTGACCTCTCGAAGACGCGATTCCGTATAATCAGGGTCTCGGTCAAACGCACTATTCAGTGAACGGGGGCTTGCACACATTCTGACCGCTGTACTTCCCAGCTTCCCTCCCACAATACTAAGACGGCTCTCCGCATTCAAGACGCTTATCTCGTCTGCAGCCTTCTGCGTTCCTCCACGTTTACTTTCGAATCTTCTCAACCTTCTGCCACAATCCATGAGCCACCTTTCAATGCCCTCGGACTGCCCATGATCATACGATTTTATTCTAGGCCATGACGCCCGTTATGGGCCGCCCCTGTGCCAAAAGGCTCCGTGTGGCGACATCTAAGCGATCTCCGAGTTATGACGACACCCCCTGAAAGGGCCAATGAGGGGGCTCCGATTACAATCGCGTTTCTAATGGGGCTTACACATGGCATTATTAGTGACGACTTGGCCACCTTGAAACCGTCAGCCATAGCGCAAATTTCTCGTTGTGCGTCGGCACATACTCAAGATCGACCAGCAATATCTCCAATTTCGGTAAATTAAATGGCGTCAAGCTTGGTATCCCGGTAAAATCACTCAATGACTTTAGTAACGAGCCGTAGCCTTACAGGGTCTAACAGTAGATAACCTAAAAACCTAAACTCTGACTCATACTCTAGATACCGGTTACGTTCGGTCACCTAACATGAGCCGACATTTTTTTCATACTCAAAACTCTGTTTCTACGTCATTCCGACCCCTCCTGATCTTCAAGTCGCCCGGGTTATGTCGCAGCATTCTGATCGATCGATCGGCACCCAAGGAGCCATGCGCAGTGATCGAGGAAATTAGGTTGAGGCTCTAGCAAAACAAACGTGCAAATTCGAGGTGACTCGAGCGTTCCAGGCCAAAGAAGACCCAAGAATTGGAATCGAGCCTTCTGTTTGTTAGAAATCCGGTCGAAAATTCATAGGGATATCCACATGGACGTCTAGGCCTCAAGGTATTCGAACGAATTAGGCGTGTGGTAAGCATGTTTGAATCCCGCTGTGGAAGGTAGGGAAAGGCCAGGAAACTGCCTTGCCAAGCAACGATTCAACGACCCATGGAGATCTGAACAGTTAAAGTATTGCGTCTCGTGTCTGCGATGAGAACCTCCAAAGCTTAAGAAGGTCAATAAGTCTTGGTTCAACGCTGGACGAACCTCTTGTAATGATTCGGGACTCATTTACCGCCGACCTAGCGTAGCAGCAGCACGCCGATTGTTTCAAAGCTCGATCGGTGGGTGATATAAGGGCGAGGGCTTGGAAGGTGAATCAAGAATGCCTGGGCGACTTATGAGAGACGCGAGGGCCCTGGAGTTTCTGATGTTAATGAACCACAACCGTAGGATCCTCAATGCTGCCGCTGCCCTAGAGTACAAGGGCGAATTTTACTTGTTTTCGGAAGTGTACCGCATCGTACCCACCAAGTGCGATAATTGTTTGCCTGATTGAGAGAAACCAAAGTTTGGATAACGACTTCGTTTTTTCAAGAGCACGAATACGGTTGGAATAGCCAGGCACCTGAAACAAAGAGTACCCATGGAGAGCGAGAATATCAAGGAGAAGACCGCCAGAGAAAAGTTTGCAGGATTGCAATTGATTATCCGGACCATGCCGACCGGCCCGGGATACCAAAAAATCAGAGACGAGAACATAACCCAGAGAATTTCTCAGGCCGTTAGAACAGGATAGATCGTCCGGAAACTGCGAAGGTGCTAAGCAAGTCACTGGAAAGGTGACGAAGATGCCGGCATCTCTGCCGAATCAGCATGAGGCTCGGCTAACTCGCTTTTCAAAGTCCGCCTTCTACATCCGGATTCCATCGTTTGCAATCGTGGTCGCCAGGAGTCGAGCTTGTGAACTACGCAAGTCGATGTAGGGACAGCTTTCGTTCGATGAATTCTTAACAATGCTCAGGCTTTTGATACGGTTTTCATCAGGCGCCTCGTCATTGGGGCGTGTACGTCATATAAATTACGTTTGCCCTGAGACAAATGAGACACGCTTGTTGCATTTGTTGTTGCATCTCGTCTTTGGTTCTGTCGCCATCCGTCTTCGTTATAACAATCTTCTTTCACTTGGATCACCCTGCTTCTCGCATCCATCTCCCTCTCACTAGTTCGACATGTCGAGGTAAGCTTTTTCGTGCTGTGTTGTTACCTTGCGATGTAACTGAATCGGATCATTATGGGATGCAGTGAAGGCATGTGCATGGCCTACAACGAAGGAAATTGTGGTCCTCCTGCAAGGGAGTCGACTTTCCTAGTTGCTGAAACGAGAGCTTACATGGCTACATTCTACCATGCGCTGGCACTCTCGTTGGAGTCCGGCACCCCATCACGACCTCCCCTGCCTCTCGAACTCGTGCGCCACATAATGCATCTAGCAGAATGCATGCTCACGTGCGAAAGTCTAACGGTGAAATCCACATGCCACCGTGGACGAGCGCAGCATAATCCGGAATATGAGAACGTCCAAGCTGATACTTCCGAGACAGTTCGAAAGCTTTGGATCCACACTCCCCCCTTAGCACAATTCACGATTTCGAAGCTTTGTTCTGTCAAGTTATCTACTCTATCACGCAACCAAGGCTGGGTTTCGTCACCTTCTGGAGGTAATTGGAGTTGGTTTGAGCTAGGACTTTACGAGACTTCCTCTTCGACAGGAAGCTCGGCGGATCCCACGAAAGTCCAAACTGCCGATCTCGTACTCAGAAGAAGAAAGGATGGGAGCGAGTTAACTTGGGTCAGTCACTACAACAATATTCAGTGTCGCGATTTTCGTTGGGTCAACACTCCAACCGGGACATTTGGTCCCGATCATGAGATTTGGAGCTACATCAGAGAAGGAGACGTCGTCGGTGTGTCGCTATGTGCGCGATACCCTGCTTGGAGATGCATCGCGAAGAGCGGTGTATTGAAATTTTCGAGTTGGTTTGAGCCAATCTTGGCTCCCAGGGCAACTCAGAGAGAAGAGAAGAAAGAGTTGAAGAGAAATCATGGCTTAAGACGACTTCCAAACGCTGTGTAATATATGTATCACTTGTTTGATGTAACGTTGTAAATGGTGCTAGAGGCGAAGCGAGTTCTTGTTCGCTTCACTTGCGGTTGATGAGCACGGTGGTGAGAGTTGCACATTGGTGAATTCTATAGCTTGCTCAGGGACGAAATAGAGGAGTTTGACAGGAACCGAGTCCAGTTGCTTCACTCGCACGTGCGAAGTGAAGTTGCTGCCATCCATGTGCGAACAAGTTAGCGCTTACATGTAATAGATCCCGGTTGGTGATCTTGCGCCACTTTTGCACGCCATAACATACTCCGGTGGGAGCTGTTGGAAACAAGGACTCTAATTAACACGGAATTGGGCGAACTGGGATCTACGAAGGGACAGTACTTATGTCTCTCCTTCGGGCTCGTAAACGTAGTCATCATACACTGGATACCACTGCGAAGCTTTGACTCTTTCTCTAACTTCTTCTTTACTCCAGTCAACGGTAGCCGAACCCTGTTCAATCGCTTGTTCTGCCACGGCAATTGCGACCTATGCGGAAAAAAGGGTGAGTTAGGTGCTTCAAGGGTGGTATGATCACCGAATGTACGAACCTCGAGATTGACAGTCGGAGAGTCTTCGAAATCTGGAAGGAGTGCATCGTCTGGATCGTTGAGCGCGGGGGACAGAGAAGCCAGACGTTGAGCGCCGGCTAAAATCATTTCATCTGTCACTTTGCGCGTCTTTGAGACGATAGCACCCAATCCAAGACCAGGGTATATTAACGCGTCTGTTGTGGGAGATCAGAATATTAACCCGCCCGAAAGACACGCGACTCACTGTTACATTCTGCGATACTATCGGCAAGCTCAATTTCGGACCAGATGAATGAATGACGGTTTCGACTTACATGTAATCTTTTCCGTTTGGATTCTTGACCGCTGGGAAAGGACTACCAGTGGCAATCAGAGCCATTCCTTCCGTCCAATCGTTCGCGTCTTTAGGATCGACCTCGACAAGTCGGCTTGGGTTCGAAAGAGGAAAAATAATAGGACGATGGCAATTTGCTTTCATAGCTTTGATCACTTCCTCGGTAAAAGCACCTCCATGAGTGGATGTTCCGATTAGCACAGTCGGCTTGACAGTCTTCACAAGCTCCAACAACCCAACTTCGCCTTCCGAATTAGGAAACTCAGAATCCGGCCGAACGAAATCATCCAAGCCCTCCCGAATAAGATCTTGAGCTCTCAGAGACTCCTTGATCAATCCATGTTTATCAATGAGCCAGAACTTGCTCGAAGCCTCTTTCTGAGAAATAGAGTCTGCTTTCATCATTGCGTCGCGAAGTTGGAGGGTGATACCAAGACCAGCTGTGCCGGCGCCGTAAATGATGATTCGTTGATCCGCAAGAGTAGATTTCGTGACTCCCACTGCAGCCATTAAAGCTGCGAGAGTGACAGCGCCGGTACCTTGCCTACAGATGGATCGTTTTAGTATGTTGCACATTTCGATGGTCCGCCTACGTACACGTCATCGTTGAAAACAGCATGAGTATCTCTGTAGCGTGCCAGTAACCGGTTGGCATTGGTTACCCCGAAATCCTCAAAATGAAGCAACGAATGTGGAAGATGCTTCCGCACGAGCTGAACGAATCTGCCACACATATGAAATGGGGTAGCTTCGAGAAGGAAATTGTATCACTTGTCGATAAATTCGTCATAGTCTTTGCCGCGAACACGTCTTTCTGGCCAGCCCTAAAATATATGTATCTAAACCTTGAGGTACGTACATACTTTTGAATGCAGCTTACCACATATAGGGGATCATTGAGCAATTCTTCGTTATTAGTACCGACATCCAGAGTAACAGGGAGCGTTTTGGATGGATCGATGCCACCGATCAGACTAACGACCTGTTAATAATACAAATGGTGGTAAAGATAGAGACCGACGTGTAGATCACGGCTTTGGCTGAGGAAATCTGCCAGCAGTAATTCTGAGCACCCAGAGATTGTCGATAGCGAATACACGTACTCCGATGCCCTGTTGACCAAGTTTCAGATTATTATTTCAGATGTGAAGATAAGCAACATACGCCAACACCTTGATCGCCGATGCCCAGGATTGCTTCGGCGTCGGAGCAGACTACGAGGTCGACATCTCGGCCCGTTATTTGCGCGAGAAAGTCTTCTTCCATCGTATCGACATGGGGAAACGTTAGGTATAGGCCCTCAGATCGTCGGAAGAGATGCGAGTAATTAGAGATAGCTTCAGCCTAAGACCATGTCGATGGATGAGAACGATAACGACAGTGAAGAGCAGCTCATACCTCGGTCGGGGTGTATATCACAGGAATAAGTTCTCGGAGGTGACGCGATAAGAGAGAGTAGTAAAGAACCCAATTCTGCGCTTTGAGACTTTGGAGAAACGAATTCTTCCTGATGTTGCTTTCTCGCCCTTTCAGCTTCAGGGGACATCAGTTCCGGTACATGCAAAACAGTGGAATCCGATTGCTGACCTGCTCATTTGCCCTATCGCACTGCTGATCCAAGGTTGCAACTTCAAATGGCAATCTTCCGTTCAAGCCAAACTCCTTCCTCTCTTTTTGACTGAAGGCGGTTCCCTTGTTGAAACGCGGACTGGTCAAGATTGCTTCGCCCTTCAAAGCCACTTTGATAACGTTCTTCGAGCCCATTGTGAGTCCTCGTGCAGAGCAAGCCTCCAAGCCAGAAACGGATGGATGGATGTCACAATCATGATTCAGTGACGTAGATGGTTCTGAAAACGTTCACGACCGTTTCAGCCCGACCTTGCAAGTAACACATGGGTTGAACGTTGAACCCTTGACAATCTGGCAGAATCCCGTGGAATAAGTTGAAGCTATACGCCCTACGCCTTCAGTAAAAATGGCGGCGGTCGAAAGTTTCCATGCCCGTGGCCGTCGCCGATGTTGTCGGACGCGTCGCGTCGCTTCGGCAAGTCAACTGCTATAAGTCAACGTCCAGAGGGTACTCGTTTCTCTAGTTCATCTCTCTGCTCGACTAACATTTCTCAATGAAGCTTATCCTTACTGGAGCAACGGGAGCAGGTTCGTTCGTTGGGATGCGCCAGCCTTTTCTGATCTTTGCTGATGGTGACTCTCTCGCAGCTGGCCTTGCCATCCTCCGTGCAGCGTCTCGCGACCCCAGTGTCTCTCATATCACAGTTCTATCTCGCCGCCCACTTCCCCCCCATGCCGCTGAATTCTCAAAATCCAAGACGGAAGTCATCTTGCATCAAAATTTCACCGAATATCCCACTACTCTCACTGAGAAGCTGAAAGACCACGATGCCGTTATATGGGCTCTGGGTGCTTCGCAGAATGGAATGGACGTCGAGGCGTATACGAAGTTGACTCACGACTTTCCTGTAAGTTGTTACCTGTTACTACACGCTGTCGACTTTCGATTACTAACCATAACTGTGACCAAAAGGTGGCGGCCATCACTGCGTTAACGGACGCAGGCACAGGAAGTCCCGAAAAGCCACTTCGATTCCTGTACGTGAGCGGGCAAGGTGCGGATCGATCTGGAAAAGGCTGGGCTCTCTTTAGCAAAGTGAAGGTGCGGCTTGTTATCGCACTCCTGATATAATAGTAATGCTGATACGTGACAGGGTCGAACGGAGAAAGACCTCGTCGATTACGCAGCGGCCCATCCATCGGTCATCGCCCAGAATATCCGACCTGGCTACTTCTTCCCTTCGGATCCCGACGACGTCGCAACCACTCGGAGCAAGGGCAAAGCTGTTGCCGACAAATATGTGTTCAGTTTTCTCACCAACCATGTTTCATCGCTGGCCATTACGGTAGATGATCTTGCCAAATTTGCGGTGGGATGTGTGAAGGGAGAGTTTGGGACTGACGATTTATATGAAAATGGGCGAATGCGGCAACTTCTCAAGAAGCAGAAAAAATCTGCATCGGAATTGTAGATGTTCCTTTATGTCAATCATGATTATGATGTGTCACTATATTTGACCAATGCTCTGGTATACATTATATTGATTGTTTGTGCAAATTGTGCTGTATTACAGGATGTATTCATATAGCTAATATGGGGTATTTGGGATCAACTCCAGTGACTGCAGACACTGATTCATGCCTAGAACATCTCCAATCCTCTCAAAAATATTCTTAGCTTGACTGAGAAGGTCTTCTGCCTCCAGATATTGTCCTTGATTGTCCCTGAGCTTCCCCAAGCATTGTAAAGTCTGAGCCACTCCCAATTGATCACCAATCTTCTCAAATATTTGTTTAGCCTGATTGGCAAACTGTTCAGATTCCAGATGTTGGTCCTGTATCCTCTTGATGTCTGCCATGGAATACAGACATTGAGCAGATCCTTGTTGTTTCCCAATCTTCTCAAATATCTTCTTTGCCTTTTGAAACCGATCATCTGCTTCAGAATATTCAGCTTGCATCTTTCGCACCTCTCCCAATGACTGGAGGCAGCGTGCAATGCCCAGCTGATCACCAACCATACCAAACATCTCTTTTCCTTGAGTGAGAAGTAGCTCAGCTTCTGGATATTGCTTCTGCATTCTCCTGATTTCTCCCATGGAGCGCAAGCATTGAGCTGCACCCTGTTGATTACCAATCTGTTCAAATATTTCTTCAGCTCTAGCAAGAAGGGCCTCCTGAGAATATTGGGCTTGGATCCGCTTGAGCCATCCAAGAGAATGTAGGCACCAAGCACAGCCCAGTAGATGGCCAATCTTCAGATATATCTCCTTTGCTCTGGTGAGGAGATCCTCAGCATCTGCATACTGATCCTGCATCCTTCTGACATCACCCAGAATTTGCAGACCAGTGGCATGCATTTCAGTATCAGGTGGAAGATGTGGAAGGAGAGCAAGCAAGATAGCACTGTCTGGAATGGTGGAGGAAAGGAAATGAGCATAGTTTAATACTGCATTGGCTTGATCCTCTAAAATCTCTGGCTGAGCTAGGATGGAACCTAGCACAAACTCCAGATTTGACTTCTCCAGTGTCAGTTTATCAACTGCATTGTCCAAACCTGGATATTCAACCCCCAGTTTACCACATTTGGCAAGATCAAGGTACCATTTTTGCAGGTGATGCAAATCAGATGATGATAATGGGTGATGATGACATGTATACAGTCTTATAGGGGCAAGGGTTGTGACAACTGGAGAGGAAGAGGGGGGCAAATGAGCAAGAGAGAGTCTCTTTAATGTCTGAAGTGCAGACTGCAGTCCAGAAATGGCTGGCAGTGACTTCAATAAATCCAATGAAGCCCCATTTGGAAGATATGATATGATGGAGAGCACTCTCACTGCATCAGGATTCCTAATCATGGGCAAAGTATCAAATGATAATTTGATAGACACCATGATGTCATGTTCTCTGTGATCAGATATGCCTCCCTGTAGAAGAGATAATTTCTCTTCTGCTAGCCTGACATTAAGAGTCTGAAGATCTTCAGTTTGGGCCAGGCCAGCAAGGAGTGTGACTGCAAGTGGGACATAGTCAACTTTCATCAGCAAAGAATCAAGTTCTTTGATGCTGGCTGCATTTGTAGGCTCTATTATGGACCTAGACAGGAATGCAGCGCGTGCAGCATCACAAGTCAAGGCTTCCACCAGGGGAGCTCGGTCCCATTCCACACCACCAGGCAACTCCGTTCCTCGAATAGTCAAGATCAATGTGATATGAGAGAGCGTGGAAAGGTGTTGCAGGATGTTACAAACTTCCGGTTGTTCTGGCGACAGCCAAAAAGTTTCAGCGTTGTCGAGGACGAGGAGTGTCGGAGCAGGAGTAGAATTGAGCGTCACAATGACGTCATGGAGTAGATTGGTTCCTACGACGTTGGAACCGATGGCGGCAGCAATGGAGGCAAGTAGCAAACGGACCGTGTTGCACGAATCCGTTGAGACAAAATATCTCCTCGCGCCGAAGATGCTTGCAGACGTGCCATGGTGAAAGAGTGCACGGGCAATGGATGTCTTGCCGATTCCTCCAGGTCCTCGTATGCATAGATGGGCTCCCGCAGGCGCTCCAATTTTCCGGCCGATTACGCCGATAAGATCTTTGATCAATGCTTCACGACCAAAGAAATGGATGGGCGGAGGTGGCGCAATGGCAGAACTGTTCACAGCCACGACCGTGAGGAACAACGAATGTGATTCATAATCTTCACTCACGTTGAGTGCGAAAGGGGAAACGAACTTCGCTCGTCCGCAAAGACGCGTGTAAGAAGTATCGTCTGTTGCTACCGATGTAAGAATACACGGAGGAGATTGGACGGTGGGGAGACTGACGTTCAATTTTTCTTGCTCTCGTCTCAGCCGTGCCCGGTATCCCGCGAGCCGGTCCTTATCGGCTGCAATGTTTGCGCTACGTGTCGCCATACCCCTTTCAAGGAAGGGGGTGATTTCGACCAAGATATCGCTCAGAACCCTGTCACAAGTGAGCCAGAAGGAAGAATGCGTCGGATGAAGAGAACTTACTGGACGAAACAAGTGATTGATTCGGACGCAAAACCATCGGAGATGGACGCAGTGACGCTCTTCCTAATCAATTTGATAAATTCAGTCAACTCCACGCTGAATTCCATCCAATCTTGTCGATTCTTGACGTAGTCCTTCCAGAAAATAAGAACACAAAGTTCGGGATTGCCAGTGGACGGCGCTTCAGAAACTCACTCGGCTCAGCTTGATAAGCACCCATAAACTAGCAGCAGTAGTCTTCAGAGGCGCCAATGCGTCAGATGCTTCCTTGATCGACTCCAGTGTGAGAAGCAGAGCGTTCAAGATATGGTCGCGTTTTCGGTTTGTTTTGCCTTTCGCACGCATCGGAGAAGATGAGGGGCCAGAAGTACCATCGAGCATCACAGGGGGTGGTCCGGCTAATGTGATGGATTCTGAGTTCGGTGAAGACAATAAAAGCGATGGATCCTCAGTGGTTGCTGCCACAGGGAGATCCGGTGGTACATCGGACTCTGATGACGACAGATTATCGACACGAGTGGAAGAGCTGTGGCGTTGACGCCTTTGTTTTCGATTGAAGAGCAGCGGCATCGAAACTTTCGAGAAGATCAGTGAATGGTACATATGAAGGAACCGGCACAATACCAGATAAATCACGCTTAGTAGCCCGGAATCTGATGGGCAGGCAGCGATACAAGCAGAGATGTATTTATTGAGAAGGATGCTTGAGAGAACTGTGGCACAAAAAAGGTCATAACTTGTCGAATAGATATAGGCCGAGCGGTTGACTGTGAGTTGCACAATGGCTGAAGATGGGTACAAGCCATTAAAGGGTATGATCGTGTGCACCTTACAGGGGTCAGGAATTACGCATATGTGACGCGGATGGTAGATCTACCGAACCAGGCGCAGATAAGGATTGAGCAACAACATGCACGGCCTTGCAGTGCAAGTCTATCAGACGGTCGATGACTCGGAATCAAGCACGACAGCACAAAGAAATGTGACCCAAGATATGAGTTAAAACCTCTAACATGAGCCTCTGAGTTTCTTTGTGCTGATTAGGTCGTCTTCGAGGTCTTGAGATAAGATGGCCATGATTGTAACAAGAAGTCAGTTGAAGGTGGAGAAACGTAGGATTCGGCTATTCGCGAAAGCGCAGCCTTGAGCGCTTCAGTGCCGGGCCTGCGAAAAAAGATAGGAGAAGATTCTCGACGACATCGCAAACGTGATGGTATGCGATTGTAAATGGCAGTGCTGATTATTGAAACCTTCGCGAAAATTACTAGTAATGGTACAAGAGCGGACGATAATCAATCGATGGTGGGTACGAATTTGATTTACCTAAGGGAGAAAATCGAGCGCCATTGCCCTCAAACGATTCTGAGTTTTGAGAACACGACGCAGGTAGTGCTTTTCGACTTTACTGATGTTCAAGTTCGGGATATTCATGACATATTCGTAGAGCTGGTCGTGATTGGCAGCGTCCTGGAGCTTTGGTGGAGCGATTTTATATTCTTTGAAAAGCCGGCCGTAAAAGAGTCTGAGTTGAGTCATCGCCGCATTGTCCGCGCAATTGAGAAAGCCGAATGGGATGAGGACGTCAGTCGTCGGAACACGTGCTTCGTCGAATATAGCAAAGGTTTTAAGATACCAGACGTCCTGGATCTTGTGTGGAGATTCCGATAGTACGGTTTCGAGGTCGGATGGTACGTGTCTTCGAGAGACTTTCAGATTTTTTCGATCCATGAGAGCGATGAGAGAAGAAGTGGAGTAGGCGTCGCAAAATTCGTTGAAGGTGCAGGTGTGAATCAGGGAGCGGTATAGATTTCGAAGTGGAAAGGCAGCCTGGTCCTCGAAGACGCAGAAACCGAATTGGGTCCATACGTCTGAAATATCGACCATCGGGCCCCCACTACTGAACACGAGTGAGTAGAAGTCGAAACATCGCTTCCGGTCCTCGGACCACGGCTGCTGTGCTTTCACGATATCGTCGCTCGAGTCGGTGGGTGATCCCCCGATGTGTATCCACGTCTGACGTTGGAAGCCCATGGACAGCTCATGTATGTAGGATACGGTCTGTGAGGGATCTGGAGAAAAGAGAGGGGCGTGCTGTAGAAGCCATTGGAAGTTGGCATCGGACTCCGTCCTTCCAGCCTCCCTGTATATCCTGACCATCTCTGCGTGTAGCCGTCCCTCGGTGCGCCATTTGTGAAGTGCGGGAGCTCTGATTCCAAAGACTCGAATAATTTCGGTATAAACTGATACGATAGAATCGCGGTCTGCGGTACTGGTGATCTTATAAAACCCGTAGTCGGTCATGGTGGCTGAGTCGATGGCGATATCGTTTGTCATGGTTGTAGCGACAAGTCGATCCGCGGTCGTCACTTCGCGTCCAGGTTTTTCGCACTCGAGGATGTGAGAGAACCAATGTTGCTTTTGACATTTCGTGCTGCAGTAGGCCGTCCTCGAGCAACCAATGCATGTCTTTTTTGTCGCGACTCCACAAACTTCGCACTTTCGAGGCATGACTCTTTTCTTTCAGAGAGTGATGAGAACAGGAGAAGATCTATAAGAGTCTGTCAGAATCAGGATGCATGCCTATCAACGTGCTTTACAAACGTTAGACGTGGAAGCTTTACGATTTACCCCGCTACTCGAGGAAAGTTTTGGACCCCTCAAGATCGTAAAGCTAGAGCCAGAACGTAGAAAAAAGGAAATTCAGACGGCGGCCTTTATAGTACGCAGATCAAGACAGTTGTTCAAGGCATCGATATTGGAAGTTGAGCTTGGGATGAGCAACTTCGGCCAACGCCGCCGCCGATGAAGCTCTCAATGATCTCACTGGCAATGTCTGGCAGGCTCTCCAGTGCGTGTCTAGTAAAGCTGCTTTCTTATAGGACCAGATCATCTGGACCCTCCAGCTTTCAGACCAAGGACTTCGCTGCTAAATCAACGGGAGCCTCTCTCAGCTAAATGTGGCTTATTTCTCGAACAAACTCGGCCACAAGTCTTGCCAGCCAGCCAGCAGCAATCCAGTGCGTTACGTTCTTTCCGTGATCCGTCTCAGACCAGCTCAATAATTAATCCTCTAGCTCTCTTTGTTGACGTCTTCTGAAAATTCTCGAGCTTATGAGCCCGGCTTTTCGTTCATAACATCCCATCAGAAGAACAGCCCTGTTTGACCCTCATCTTTTCCGCAAGTCGCATCTCTCTGTGGCAGCTTCTTCTCATCTGGATTCTGTCACGCCTCATACAGGCAAGAATACGGGCTACGATGTATTTAAGAGCGTCTGGTAGCATCCCTTCGCTTCACGGACGGTGGCATGCATTTTTGGCCGAAGATCTGACGTTCGTTCGTGGAGCACTATTTATTTGCCTGTTCTCAGTCATCGTACCCTCTGGGAACCAGCTACACCCCTCGCTCAGATGGATGCCCTCGAGATCGAAATCGCCCGCACGACGCTTCTCTACGGTAGTTTGCCACGTCTGTTCATCTTCTGACGGTATAGCTAAACGCATAGCCCGGTATGTCCTGTCTCTAGACGTTTGTTCTTGACGTGCCTATCTGGCTGACCTCGCTTCGTGATCCCTATAGAGCTGTGCTGCGGAAATGCCAGCATGCCTCGAATTTTCCACTTGATCTCAAGGTCGTATAAGGCTACGCAGCCCCGTATCAACAACTGTCAACGGCTTGGTCTCATCCTTTCCGAATATTTCTTTCGCGTTCTAACCGATTCCGTCCACGCAACAATTCACGCCAAGCTTCGATTGGTGAAATCCAAACCATTCCAATTGAACTGGAATGGCATTCACGGGCCAATCACGGCTTGATCAAGGCGAAGCGGGTTCTTCCATATTTTCTGCTTCATCACAGCACCCTATTGTGTGCCATCAGAATCTTGTAGCGTTATCAATATACTGATATTTTATGTATTGCACAAACAATGGAGACCGAGGCCGTGCAACTGCCGTGCATGGACTCGAGATTCGAGAATCAGGTACCGACTGCAGTAAATTTGGACTCCGAACTCATGGTTGGTCCCGCACCCATTGCGACCAAGGCGGATCCAGACACAGGGTGCGGCTCCTGAGCTAGCTTGGGGCGCTCTTCAGACAGATTGAGATGATATTTCAATCAAGTCACTCTGGGCTTTATCCCCGCATCTGTCGGACTCTGGGCTAATTGACTCAATTCCGACATGGGCTTCAAGGGCTTGAGGCTCATCTTCTTCGGAATGGCACTCTATCTTGCTATTGGGTTCGAATCAGATCTCTAAAGCTTTATATAGCGCACAGAACGAGGGAGCCGACACCCCATTTTCTCCGACACGGTTCGACTTGAACTCACTGCCAGTGGTCGAACGATGGCTGCTCGTGTTCCCGAAAGCACCACATTGGGCTCATTTATACCCGGAGATGTAGCTCGAAGTCTGAAAGAGCTGTCCTCGTTGTCTCCCTTCCCATATCCCAAAGCCATAGCCGGATTGGCGCTTACCATATATGAAGTCAGTAATATAGTCTTGATTATGGAAGATAATCTGAAGTCTTATGTCAAAACGTAGAGATCGGAAGTACGTCCACATAGCTGATAGTTTGTCGACTATCTCTTATCATCTCGCAGGATTATGGTGGACCAATCTCGGATCTTCAGCATCTCACTAGAATGGTCTTGGATACTGTTTCGACTGTTGCTCAAAATCTCCATGAAATCGGAAACCAAATAGATGAAGAGGTGACATGCTGCAGCTCTCAGCTATTGAGGTATGACCTTGTTGTTTCTTTCTCCTTCTAGTCCAAGCTTAATCGACTCCAGAGTGCTCGAGGCAATCGCTGATTTCGTCAAAGAACATTCCAAAAAAAACAAATTCTCTCGTATCTTGTCTGCAAATCAGCTAAGAAAAACGATCAATTCATTTCAAGACGATCTCGACACCGCGATTAATAGTCTATCGGTAATTGATTCATTGTTGAAGATCATTTTTAGAAAGATATTGACGTTGCGGCAGCTGTGCTTGAAGCTGAAGACTCTTACCCTGACAGCGCGTACGCAGAAGATGGAGGAAAATAATGAGGATGAGCTTCAGCAGGCTATAAACTCGGCTCTCCGAACGCAGGATGAATATTTGAAGTCCCATATGTTGAAAGAGGTGAGATTTATTCCCGATTGAGCTCACCTCATAATCTAATCTAATCACGGTTTGTCTCAGGACCTTGCAGACGGGAGGTTAGTCCAGTCACCCATACTCATCCCTCGATGATTCCGCTCATTCTTGAAACAGGTTACCCACTACAATTCCAGCTGCGCCACAGATATTCTTTGGACGAACTCCGATCGTCAAGGAGCTTGTAGATTCATTCGCTGGAAATGACTTGTTAACGGTCTCGAAAGAGAAACGTGTTGCGATACTGGGTCCAGGAGGAATCGGGAAAACGAGTCTCGCGCTGACCGTACTCCACGATGCGAACATCGTCTCCTCCTTCGGTCGTCACCGTTACTTCGTCCCGTGCGAGTCACTTCTGAACACGGATGCCTTGGTGCATCATCTCGGCAAGCGGTTCGGGATTCCTATCCCTTCTACCATCAGTCTTCAAGCGAGGCGATCTCATCTCGGTAGTCGTCTCAAATCCATCCTTAAAACTCTCGACACTCCACTGTTGGTTGTTTTAGACAACTTTGAGACACCGTGGGAATCCGTCGCTAATCGTTCTGAAGCCGAAGACTTGCTTCAAATCCTAACGGATATTCCCCAATTTAGTCTTCTGGTGACCATGAGAGGTGCAGAACGACCAAGTCGCATCGCGTGGAGTCGCCCTTTCTTGCCTCCCTTGACGACCTTAGATAGCGAGTCGGCCAGACGGACCTTTGTCGCTATCTCCGATGTCTCCGCGGATGACCTGGACCTTCCAGAGCTGCTGGAAGCGTTGGAGAATGTACCACTTGCGGTCACATTGATGGCTAATCTAGCGCAAGAACAGACGTGTCACGAGCTTTTGCAGAAGTGGAAACACGAGAAGACTTCGATGCTTACCCGGGGTTGGGACAGCCGTACATCTAGTGTGGACGTGTCTATTCAAGTCTCTCTGTCTTCCGATCGCCTTCGGTCGAATCCTTCGAGTTTCTCTGTTCTTCAAATCCTGTCGATGTTGCCAGACGGCTCTCTAGCTGAGGATCTCGCCTCAATGAGCGAGAGTCCAGCGCGGGTGCCTGGAGCAATTACGTCATTGCGTCGGGTAGCATTAGTACAAGAGCGCACGATCTCAGAGGCGCAGACGTCCGGTCGTCTTCATGTACTATCTCCCATCCGCGAATTCATGCAGGCTCGTCACCCGATCAACATTCAGGCCTTCAGTGTGATCGCTCAACATTTTATCGCGTTCATCGAGTCTCTGGAGATCGATCGACAGAATTCCGAAGAACTTCAGATACTGCGCAGCATTCGAACTCAAATGACAAACATATGCGTTGTGGTTTCCCATGGCTTGACCGAAAATGTGTTGATGAAAGAGCTCATCAGAGCGCTCATCCGCGTCCATGCATTCTCCGACGATGCGACACCAGGTTTGGTGTTGACCCTGCTCCAAACGGCAATGATAACTGCTCAGAAGATATCCGATAAAGAGCTTGAGGCTGCATGTCTGACTTGCTCCTATGAAAACATGGTTTCCACCGAGCTGAAGGACTGCCGCATAACACTCGAAAATGCGCTGAGCATCTATAAACACGAAAATCTCCAATCGATAACTGCACAACGTGAGCATGTTCGATGTCTCCGACATTATGGGGATATATGGAAACGCATCGGTGATTTACATAAGGCTCTCGACGTCTTGAAGCAAGGTCTCGAGCTTGCCTCCACGGGTGGCTTTTTCGCAGAACAGGCCAAACTGTTGGCGGCATTATCCGGAATCTACTCTGCCCTCAATCAGACAGATGATACCCTGAATGCCGCTCATAGCGCGATTCAAATCGCTGACGCTCATTCAATACCCATGGCTAGGGTTAGGGCCTTCACAATACTCTCAGAACTTTACTTCAAACGCGCGTCATATTCTCTCTCGGCCCAGTTTTCTCAAAGAGCGCTTCAGACAACTTTCCAAATAATGGGACCTTGTCGTGGGTATGCCATAAACTTATTGTGGATGGCGCGAATACACTACATTCAGTCTCGCCTTGATCTCGCGGAACAGACCTATACTGAAGCTCGTTCCATCTTTGCGAGAATCGGATCGACAGATTGGATGTCAGCTGCTACCGTATGGATCGGAAGAGTACGCCTAGCACGAGGAGACATCACAGGGGCGCTAACCGACTTCCACGTGGCTCTACGAAAGTGGAGAGAGCTCTCGTGGACCAGAGAGGAAGCTGACAGCCTCACAGCCATCGGAGAAGCGGAACTCCGTCAAGGGAATGTTAGTCTCGCGCATTCTCATTTTACTCGAGCCACCGAAGCATTTCGCGTCGGTCAAGAATACGGAAGCAGGCGCTATGCAGAGGCTATCGTTGGGTTAGCAGAAGTTTACCTGTCAGAAGACTCAACCGGGCCAGCTATGATATCGTTCGTTCTCGCTTCGGTGATCTATCGACATGCAAACGATCGTTTGTCTGTAGCCAATATCATCAAGAAGATGGGGGATGTTCAATTTCGGCTTCAGCAATGGGAGGATGCCCGATCATGCTACATGGCCGCGTACGAAATCCTTCAATTTCTAGGGGTGAAATGGCCCTTAGCAGATGTACTGCTGGGATTAGGAGATCTAGACGATATTGATGGCCAACAAGAGAGTGCTGAGTCGAAGTGGCAGATGGCTTTGAAGCTGTACACCGACAATGTATGCAAGCAACAGAGCTGCGTCGAGAAGCTGGCGACCCTCAATTCTCGCAACAAGAGTCCACCTTTACATGTAAGGAAACCTTTGTTGTAAATCAAATCTCGAATGATGCTGTTGCCTGTAACTTTTCGTACGCAAAATTCGGCCCTCGTGCACATAGACTGAAGCTTGCTGAAACTTATCGCATACATTCACGCAGCTGAGTACGTTCTGTGGTATCCTTACTATCCTACGACAGAATACCGTAAAAATGTCATGTAACTACTTTCCGTGGTAATCTCTGGTCATTATTCAAGATTGAGAAAGAACGGTGCTGTAAGGGTATGAGTCCGTTACTTTGAATGCATACTCGTGATCCGCAGAAAAAAATTCCCAAACACGACATGCTATTCACGGCTCCCAAAGTTTGTGACCCTTCATGAGACGTTGGGACCGCCGCTACCGTGAGGATCCTTAGGAGGAGGACACTGCTCGCATTTTACCGGACTTGAGACCGATTCTCTGGCCCAGCGGTCCCAGACGTCCTGTGAGAGGCGAACCGATGTCTCGGCGGGGGGATTTCCAGGAACCCCAGTGGTGACCGGAAGAGAGGAGGATGTTAGATTTGGACTCGATGTCGTGGAAGAGAGAGCAGGTGATATGGGAGTTCTTGGATTGACTACATCATGGACGGAAGATGCCTCGGCCTCGGAGGGTTCGGAGGGGATGATGCGTATCTTGATTTCTTCTACCGGAGGCATTGAATTATCTATGAAGTAGAAAGAAATCAGATCCAGCAATGGAAGCAACATTAGGACGGTGTCCACTCACGATATGTGTGAATGAGAGACTGAGTTGTTTGTGTAGGAGCGAAGTGTGTGCTCGCCTTGTACAGAAATCCAACATCTACATTTGATATTTATGCCCCAGATGAGCCGAATCAGGCTCCTGACATTTTTGCCGAAACACTGCCCGTATACTTCACGATTGTCTACCCCTCAGGCCATGCGTACGATCATGTCAGTCATCCGACTCATTGATCTTTACTGGCAATTCGTCCAATGCCCGTCTGAGGACATCCGGTCTCGATCAACTGCTCAAAACGATCCTGTCCACGGTACTGTATACGCAGAAGCGCTTCCATCCATTGACAGGCGATGGGCGATGACGACTCGGAGAGCTCGGGGAGCTTTGGGAAAGAAACGATTGGTCGAGAAACGACGGATCGAATTAGATGAAATATGATTGAAATGCGATCGAGAACCTTAAATCGCGCGAAACAGGAGTCTCAAGAGAGTTTGGTACACTGTCTCAGGAGGCAAGCCGGAAAGTCGCTTCTGGGTTCGGAAGTTTGAGCTCTCAATTAGGAAACTCCGACACCCCCGCGACAACTTGAACTTGATACTCCAGTACAGTCATAGCTGAAGTATGTCACACATGTGAGCTTACAACACTGGCAGGAGACAGAAGTTCTGCCCCAATATTTTAGCTTTCCCAATCGTAAGAGTGATTTGTTTGTGGAGCTGGCCGAGTCGAGATGAGTATTTATTGTGGAACAGGCCCAACAGGGTGAAATCCGAGCTTCTGAGCAGTCTTGTGGCCCCAGTTGTGGGCAGTGCTCGCATAGAAGATCATCTGTTTCAGATGTCGATCTCTATGTACTAGCTCTAGCACTGTCATTGACGTATTTGGGAAACGGTACATCTCCAGTCGAGCCGGTGTTGCTGTCATTGAAACTGACTTTCAAGAAAGTAGAACTTGTCGCCTGTCCTTTGACATGATCCCGTTGAATTATAATGCAGAATTCTCCATTCCCTCATACATGTCAATCTCCTATGAAGAGTTGTGACCGTCTCCACCGTGAGGATCTTTAGGAGGATGTCACTGATCACAATTTCTCGGCTTTGAGTAGATTCTCTGGGCCACAGTTCCGGACATCCTCACCAGCATCAATCAATGCCTCAGCGAGGGGGTTTTCAGGGGCCCCAATGATGACAGGAAGAGAGGAAGCTGGTGGGCTCGGACTCAACGCTGCGAAAGACTCGGCCGTATGGAAGTTTTGTGTGACTGTACATGTGTACAACTGTTCGAAGCGAGAATGCTATAGGATCGGATTCTTCTTGATGTCCGTCTTAATCCTCCGATAGATGTTGAACACCGACAAGTACTCGGGATGGAGAAATATGGTTATAAAAGAGTCCAAATCAAAGTACTACTGAGAAATGCCGAGGTGCTGGGCCTCTTCTCATCCACTTTTACCACACTGAGAGAGTCGGTGCGTCTCCTTCGATGATGACGCTCCTCACACGATATGAGGTACATGACTATATAGTGCGATTTAGCGGGTCTTGTCTGAGACAATATTAGATTTTGAACCGCCCCCTCCGCCACCACCCGGGGGGCCTCCTTGACCAGGAGGACACTGATCACACGGTGCCGGAGACCGTAGAAACTCTGTCTCCCACAAGTCTACCGATACAACAACCGACTCTTCGGCGGTGAAGTTCTCTGGAGCTCCAGTGGTGACCGGAAGAGAAGAGTTTGTGAGGTTTGGACTGGATGCCCCGGAAGATAGGCCAGGCGAAATGGGAGGGTTTGGATTGATCGCATCATGGAGTAAAGCTACTTCGTCGGACTCTGAGGGATCGGAGGGAATGATTCGTATTGTAAGTTCTTTAACCGGAGGCATTTTATTATCTGCGAACAAAGGAAGGATTAGACTTAGTGAAAGAGGTAGCGTCAAGGGATTCGCTTACGATGCGTGTGATTTAGAGGGTTATTTCTTTGTGTGACAATGAAGAGTGTGAGAGAAGATACGGAAAGTCTTCGTCCACCTTGAAGTTTTCCATTTATACTCCACGGTGAAGGCATGTCCGAAACATAGTCCGCCAATCTGCCAGTGTTTCGGCCCCAGATTCTGGGTATCGGATCCATTTGTCCCAGAATGGATTCACAGACAACTCGAACGACCGGATTGACAATACCCGAAAGCCACCCACGGAGTGGCGATGGCTCGGACGACGGGAGACTCAGACTATATTTCGGGTTCAGCCGTAACGGCGCCAATCTGACTATCGAGCCATAATGACGTTTTGCTTGATTCTAGCACAATTTTGAAGAAGGCCTTGTTGCCTGCTGTCTCGCCACGGATGATCGAACCTCTAGCATCTCTAGGTTCGGAAGCTCGTAAGCTCGATTGGGAAACTCCGACACATCCGCTGACGTGCGTCGCACCTCCTGAGTCCTGACATGAAGTTAGGGGGGAAAAGAAGGGTAAGAGTTGCGTAATAGCAGCAGATCGCCTTGATGAAGGTTTCACTCAACGTCTGCAAGATTCAATAAAAGCTTGAATCCCAGCGGTCACCTTGGACTGATGAAGTGAGGGATGAACTCCTTCGGAGAAGGCCGAAAACACCGATCGTCGAGCCGTCGTCGACGCCGACACCTGCAATCTCATTGCGAAACCACTTGGCCGACTCTCCTCCCCTGTTCCTCTGTGCTTGTTCGAAGAATGCCATAGAAGTCTCGACTCCTGAGCTGGCGGTGCAATGTCAGAGACGGATATTCATCGATCATGCCGGCCGACCGACGCGTCGACCTAGCTTAGCGTGGCAGCTCCCTGAGCCGCGACATCCACGAACGATACGTATCTATTCGGCATAGGAGCAATGCTTCTGCACTGTTGTATTCATAAAAGGGGCCAAGTCTCGGACAAAGTTTCCCCTCAACATATTCGGTCATAATGAAGCTGATCCTGACTGGTGCGACAGGCGTCGGTATGCTTTTCAATTATATTAGTATTTTCGCATGCTGACAGCATCCCTTGTTACAGCTGGCCTTGCCATCCTCCGTGCTGCAACCCACGACCCTCAGATCACCAAAATAACTGTTCTATCCCGCCGCCCTCTCCCACCACATGCCGCCGAATTCTCAAAATCGAAAGCAGAAGTTATCATCCATCAGAATTTCACGAGTTACCCAAGCGAATTGGTTGGAAAATTGAAGGATCATGATGCGGTTATATGGGCGTTAGGCGCTTCTCAGATTGGGATGAAGGAGGAGGATTATATCAAGATGACCCATGATTTTCCTGTGAGTTCACTCATAGATTCAAAGCACGAGGCTGAAAGACTGATTGTCTCACAGATGGCTGCTGTCTCGGCTTTTCATGAAGCTGGACTTGGGAGTCCCGAGAAACCATTCCGATTCGTGCATATCAGCGGCGAAGGCGCCGACCGAGAGGAGAAAGGATGGGCGTTGTTCAGTAAAATCAAGGTGCTTTGGCTTAAATTGTTGATCGAGGCTGTTTTTTGACGTTTCGAGTTTACAGGGTCGGACAGAGAAAGATCTCGTCGAATACGCTTCGACGCGTCCATCCTTAATCGCTCAGAACCTGAGACCGGGCTACTTTGCACCTCAGGACTGGGGAGATATCGCTGCGACCCGAGGCCGATTGTTTGGTCTCGCCGATAAGCTCGTCCTCAGATGGTACACTGCATTGTCGACAAATCTCGCAGTCAGAGTCGAAGACCTGGGAAAATTCGCAGTAGATGTTGCAAAGGGAGAGCATGGAAACGATGACCTATATCGAAATGTCCAGATGAGAGGAGTCGCTACAGGACGACTTTCAACGACGTCAGGCACAAATACCGAATTGTGAAAAGATGTAATAAATGTTATCGGAGTTTGAAATTAGTGATTAGATATTTCCAGTGATGCCGATGGATCTTCTTCTGAAACACCATGACCTCAGTCTCTTCTGCCTCCTCACCCGCCCCTTCGACGTCCTCGTCGTCGCTGTCTGCGCCCTACTTAACGAACCCGACACCGAAACCTAAGCTCGCGACCCCTCCTCCACCCCCTCCACCCACGATCAGAAAAGACCGACTGTACATTGGGAACTTGCACCCCACAGTTGATGAGTGAGTGCTTTGAGCTACCGTTTTCATTGTGCAGAGAATGACCTTGTTCACTTCAAGATATACCCTCCTCCAAATCTTCCAAAAGCACGGCAAAGTCGCGCATCTCGATTTTCTGTTCCACAAAACAGGGCCTGCGAAGGGACGACCTCGAGGCTATGCTTTTCTCGAGTATTCAGACAAAGAGGTGAGTTTCCTGACTTGCACGGGGGAATATGTCCCTAGTGCGTCATGCGCGATTATTGCTGACAACGATCTCCGTGCTGTCTCGCTTAGGACGCGCTCAAGGCACTCGTGGCGCTGAATGACAAACCACTTCGCGGGCGGAAGCTTGTCGTCACCTTCGCTCATCAGGTATGTCTTGCATCATTGCCGAGGCTCTCCTTGCTATCCGATCGGTGATACTGATCATATCTTTCAATTTGAATTTATAGGCCCCTATGGATCATGCCGCTCATTCTTCAAAACGATTTCATACTGACACGTCTCGGCCTACGGCTCTTTCCCTCCTGAAGACGACGAAAAAGCCCGCCGCTACCAATGATAAAATTGCTGCTATGGAAGCCAAGTTGGCACAAATGGCCCGACCTTCCACAGCCTCATCTTCCACCATTTCCTTACCCCAATCATCATCGACGACGTCTTTACCCGACTATGCTATGGATTCATTACCGGACAAACCATTACCTTCACTGGTAAAAGCTGCCGAAACTGCTGCACCTGGATTGTCGATAGGTGCTAGCGCCAGAATGCCGAAGCCACCTCCTCAGCGTCTGCCGGGAGTGAAGATCGGACGGACATGAATCTGTAGCATTATTTTTTTATTCGCACTCATATACCCTATAGCCTTATCATACCTGTTGTTCTGCATAGTATTCCATGGTAGTTATCATCACACACTGTATATTGCAATGTTATTTCTCATATGCTGTTCGGCACCGTTCCATGCGTTGCGATCGCGCGACACGGGCAACGCGCGCTCCCGCTCGATAAGGAGGCCTCTTGTCGTCTCCCACCTTCATCTCATAGACTCATAGACAATGCATACCCGTGAAGACGACGTCCTTTCCTTAGACGAGGAGAGCACATACCCCTATGCTCCTGAATTTCTCCACTTCATAGATGAAGCTGCAACCGTATACCACGCAGCGGACTACTTCAAGAGAGAGCTCATCGACGCCGGTTACGTCGAGCTCAAAGAATCCGAGGTATGTCTTCTCGTATCAAGCTCTCTATATTCTGTTGTACTAAGTCCGAGTAGGACTGGATACCCAAGTTGAAGCTAGGGGGCAAATATTACCTGACACGCAACTCTTCAACACTCCTCGCATTCGCTATTGGCTCGGCGTACAAACCCGGATCTCCCGTGGCATTCATTGCCTCCCACATTGACGCCTTATGTCTCAAAGTCAAGCCTGTCTCTAACAGTGGGAATGCTGCTCCGAAGGGTGGCTTCGACAGACTCGGCGTTGCGCCGTATGCTGGGGGAGGCGGTGCACAGAGGTGGGATGGAAGTTATAGTACGTGGTGGGACAGAGATCTGGGCTTGGGTGGAAGAGTGCTTGTTCAGACCAAGGATGGTAGCGTGAAGGAGAAATTGGTCAAGTTGCCCAACCCTGGTAAGCACCTTCCCCGCTTCCCCGCATTTCAAATCTGACTGGCAATCTAGTCGCACGAATTCCATCTTTGGCTGTTCATTTTGGTGAACCTGCGAGAGGACCATTCAACTATGAAACGCAGATGGTTCCTATCATCGGGTTGACGCGTAACGCTGAGGGTAAAGAAGAGATCATCGACGGATCATTGGGGAAGCTGCACAGCGCTCGCGTGCTCAAAGCAGTCGCACACGAACTCGGAGTCAATCGTAAGTACACGTATCAATTCGTTCCTCCCTTTTCCGAGACTGACACGCATACATGCAGCTACGGACATTGTCGACTTCGATCTCGAACTATTCGACTTCCAAAAGGCTACCTTACTCGGTCTTTCTGGCGAATTCATCTCTGCGCCCCGACTGGACGATAAACTCTGCTCTTTCTCGGCGTTGACATCTCTGATCAATGCCACCTCCGATAACTCCTTCATGGCCTCGAGCGAGGTCGTGAGCATGGTCGGCCTGTTCGATATGGAAGAAGTCGGAAGTGGATTGAGACAGGGTGCTAAAGGCAATCTCGTGCAAACTGTCATTAACAGGATTGTTGAGGCTCAAGTCGGCTTGAAGGAAGAGGAGAAGTCGCGCTACACTACCGTGAGTACTGGTTGCGATCAGGTTTCGAAGTCAGTACTAAGCGGATATCTCTACAGAACTTGATCGGTCAAACTCTTGGTCGCTCATTCATGATTTCCGCGGATGTTACCCACGCGTATAATCCTAACTTCGACGGTATTTACCTCGAAGGTGCTGCTCCAGCCCTGAACAAGGGCGTTGTCATCGCCGCAGATCCCAACGGACACATGACCACGGACGCTGTGAGCATCACGCTGATGCGCCTTGTCGCTCAGAGCTGCAATTCCGAATTACAACGTCAGTCTTCCCAATTCCTCATCCCTTGACTGGTATTTACGCCTAATTATTAATTGATAGTGTTCCAAATCCGCAACGACTCGCGATCCGGTGGGACAGTAGGACCAACTCTTTCGGAACGTTTAGGTTGTCGTTCGATCGATATGTCTATTCCTCAACTCTCCATGCACTCTATTCGTGCCATGACCGGTGCTGGAGATCCCGGCATCGGTGTTCAATTCTTTGAGGGTTTCTTTAGGGGCTATCAGGCCGTTCAGGCTAAAGTTCTCGTGCAGTAGATGTAGGGCTTCATGTGGTGTAGTGAATCGTTATGTCGTTGCTTTCACCATTTACCGTGTCCGATTTCGTCCGATCGTTTCTCCGTGCCAAAAGAGCCCTTCACAAAAGTCATCACATGTAATCACTACTGGCAAGCCCATGCAGCAAGCCGATATGTATTCCAGAGTAATATACAGCAGATAAAGTAAAGAAATGACGAGAAAGACATACCGGAGAGAATAAAAATGTTCTTGCACGAGTTCGATCCAGTCTGCCTAGCAATCCTCAAAGTCTAAGACTTCAAGCAATGGAAGACAGAGAAGAGCGAACTCTTCCCCGGCATCACACAAACACTCATTTAGACTGCCTGCTGCCCCGCAGCAGGAATGAGTGTTGGATCATCTGCCGAATAAGCCTCACACACAATGGGATCATCGGCAGGGAGAAAAATAGCCTCTCACAAACACTCTCCCGAGCGTAAGGATCATCGGCAATAATAAAAAATGAAAAAGGCCTCACACAGATGCTCTCGCGAACATAAGGATCATAGGCTCACGACCTCACACATAATGGACTCCGGATCACCGGTCGCGAAGAGAATGGAGCGAAGGGCGGTCTCCTCCCCAGCATCACACACCCATCCACTTAGACTGCCCGCTGCCCCGCAGCAGGAATGAATGGTGGATCATATGCTGAATGGGCCTCACACGCAGCTCGGCTGCTCACTGGAGTCCAGAGAGAGCTAGAGTGGGATCATCGGCGAGCGAAAGAATAAACAGCCTCACACAGTTGCTCCGAAAAGCAAACGGATCACAGGCCCCCAACCTCACACTGAAACAGGATCATGGGAAGGGAAAAGAACTTGTGAGCTCGTCTCGACATCACACGAACATCCACTTGAACAGCCTGCCGCCCGGCGGCAGGAATGGATGCTGGATCATTCGTCGAGGGGGTCTCACACTGCAGTATGCTGGACGCCAGCTAATACTACGACACCTCATCAGCGAGCGAAAGGCAGAGAGAGCTCACACAGATGCTCAGAAGAGCAAGCGGATCCCAGCTCCCCGACCTTACACTGCGACGAGATGATGGGAAGAGAAGAGAATGAACTGAAAAATTAACCGAGGAGGCCTAGCATATACGAAATTTTGAGGACTGTAGGCAAGCAACGCAATACAAAGACTAGAATTCGATCTAGAAAGAAGGTTGAGCATGGAACACAAAGAACCTCAATTTGGACAGCAGGAGCAGGACAAGAGGCGAGCGTCGGCTAAGTCATCTAGCCGGCCGGCCGTTGCGGAAAGCACTCGTCCGGCATCGGAGGTCGGATGCGAGACGGCCGTTATGGCGAATAATTCGTCGCCTCATCCCAGATTGCCTGTTGATCAGCTTGGACGAGCCAACAGAGTGCGCCATTCTATTTTTCCCTTACACCGTCTGTAAATCTCTAACCTAAATGACAAGTTAGCGCAAAAGGATGCGATCTTTGCTGGGTTGACCGCTGGGCTGGTTGGAGGTGAGGCATGATGAGTCTGAGCGTGGCAGAGATATGTGAGCCTAAACCGGATATATCAGCCATCATTGGAGGTCAATTCTTCAAGTTTGGACGGAACAAAACGATTCTGACGGGCATTGGTGAGTTTCGATGTATAATTTACCTGGTCGAAAGAGCTAACATAAGCGCCATAATCAGCAACGGGCGTCATATCGAGCTATTTCTTCGCGCAAGGATTCTTATCGACCCGTCTCGCTGCCCTGGAACAACAGGAACGAGATTTACACTCTACCCTTATTGCTTCTTCGAACGATTTGCCTAAATGACCGCTCGTTTGTCACGGAGACGCACTTGCTTCATCTAGATCAGACATCGCTCTGCCTTTCGGCATGAATGGAATCGAAGGAAGGCCGCTTTGTTGACAATGACATCTATACAAAAGACGTCAGATTGCAAAATGCCGAAGTGACGCCGTTTTGCTCTATATAAAGCCTCCGCTTCAATAGTCAGTTGGATATCAACTGAATAAAAGTTCCAAACTCTTTGTTATCTATATCCATGGCTGCTACAGAAACCAAACCCGGTGTCAAGATTGTCATGGTGGGATTCACGTTTTCCTGGGGCGGATCATCCATATCTGTGTCGTGTGTGTATTAGGGGGCAATGACCTTCGGAAAGCCTGGTCGTGAAGGAGCTCGCGTTCATGACTTGAAGGATGTCAGTGCCATACTAGACGTGTTCCAGAAGCATGGCCATAACGAAGTATGGAACGTCCGGTCAATAATTTTCGGTGATGGCTCACATGGGACTCTACAGGTCGATACTGCCAGAGGATATACTGGTGGAACATCTGAAGAATATCTTGGTGAAGTAAGACCGTTTCGAAGATAATACGCAACGATAATCTGACGGGAGACCTAGCTGGATGGGAAATCCCGTGGACTTATCGTATCGACTAAGCTCTATCCGGGGTCGTTTAAGCACACCGACGAGGTATTAAACCTTGCATAAATAGACATCACAAAGCTGATGGCGTATTTAAGGGGATTCGAGAACATTTGGCTAAATCCTTGGCCGCTCTCAAAACCAATCAACTTGATATTTTATATCTTCATGCTCCCGATAGGTATGTAGCATGCTTCACTTCCTTTCATTTATAGAATTTAGTGGTACAGAACCACACCATGGGAAGTCACCTTCAAGGTCACGAATGAACTCTACAAGGAGGGGAAATTTGTTCGGGTACGCCTCTCGAGACTCTGTCAGTATGCGACTTGATTCATGCGTGATAAAGTTGGGGATTTCCAATTATATGGCGTACGTACTCAGCAGTTATCCGCCATATTTTATCTCAAGAGCCGAACAGGTGGGAAGTAGCTGAAGTCGTTACTCTCTGCCGGGCCAATGGATGGGTTCAACCGACAGTCTATCAAGTATTACCCCCCTCGAGGTCTTAGTTGGATCATACTGATCGTATTTAGGGTATATACAACGCCATTCACAGAGCAGTGGAACCAGAACTCTTCCCGTGTCTTCGTAAATGTATGCCGTCAGCGTTCCAACAGCAACGGGTCAAGCAAGCTCACCCAGGCCTCAGTTGGTATCTCCTTCTACGAATATAACCCCCTTGGGGGCGGATTTTTCACAGGTGAGCTAAAGGCATGATTCGTTCATGACATGTTCCGGTGTCAACATGTGTTGTGCAGGACGGTACAAAGGAAAGGATTCTGAACCAGAGATCGGCTCGCGGTTCGACACGAGCAAAGGCACAAACCAGTCTAAAAATTACAGGTATGGAATGCTTGATCGCCGCCTTACGACAGTGACTTATCTCAGGAACTGATCAGACTGCGATACTGGAACGATCAATATTTCAAGGCACTGGACGTCATAAGTGCGAGTGCGAAAGAGCACAATCTCACTATTGCCGAGGTGAGCATAGCCTTCCACGGCGTAGCTCAAGTAGCTTGTGGTGCGCACAGCCTTCCGTGAGATCGCTGATCTTCTCGTAGACTGCGCTGCGCTGGATCAATCACCACAGCTTCCTCAAGAGGTGAGAATTTTCCCTTATTTGGAGATTACTTTCCCAGCGATACTGATGCCACATCTTCCCGGTTCAGGGAGTACGGCGATGCGATTATCATTGGCGCATCGAGGTTGACACACATCGAAGAGGTGGGCATCTTTTGTTGTTGGAACACTGACGAGGAGTTGACGAATGTCGGGATACCAGAATCTGT
Organism: Sistotremastrum niveocremeum HHB9708; assembly: GCA_001630475.1. Taxonomy (NCBI): domain Eukaryota; kingdom Fungi; phylum Basidiomycota; class Agaricomycetes; order Sistotremastrales; family Sistotremastraceae; genus Sertulicium; species Sertulicium niveocremeum. The sequence continues at coordinate 50,028 of KV419423.1, forward strand.
TGGATTTCGAGAAAGGACCTTTGCCGGAACCCGTCCTTCGGGCCATCGACGATGCTTGGGATATAGTTAAGGGTGACGTGAAGAAATATTGGCATTAAATGATACATGACATGGTGAATGATCCTACAACACGAAATGAAGACAAAGTTAAAAATATGTTATTGTCGATGGTCGTCCAATGAAGCATGAGTGTATGTTTGAATTTATCGAGGTCTGCCAAGAGGGCCGGTGATTTTGAATCCGTCCGTGCTCAACCAACTACTGCCATCAGCAGACATCCGTTCCGCGTATAGACGTCTGGCTCGGCGTTTCGAGCGTACTAGTAGAACGAGCAGGAAGAATATAACAGCGAGAGCAACCACACCTCCGACGACCCCGCCGATAATAGTGCCTATAGAGATTTTCCGGGTAGTAGGTTCGGGCGATGATGCAGGTTGTGAAGTGGGGCTGGGGGTAGCTGAACTTGTTGACGAAGATACCGCAGAGGATGAAGAGGTCGGAGATGACGCGGACGAAGACGAAACTACGCTTCCAGCACGCACCATAGGCGTTGCAGTAGCCATTGCTCCAACACCAGTCAGCACGGCTGTAGCCAGTGGCTGCACATTTTAAATGAGCTTGGTATGTCACGATAAAGCATCTGTCACCGTACCGTCGCTTCAGCGGGAAGGACCGGGGCTGCTTTGGCGGCAACCATGAAGTTATCGAAACTCTGGTTGTGAGCGTTCAAAGCTGAAGAAGGTCCAGCGTTGATCGCACTAGATTGTTAATATCCCTTGAGCATGCCACGAAGGATATGATAGTTGCCTGGTACTCACCCAACCATGCCTCCTTGACAGTGAGGAACTGGTATGATTGCTGAACAGTGATACCAAATAGCTATTGAACCATGGAGTGTTATCCCCTCGGTGTCCTAATGAGATGCTCCAAACAAGACGTACGCGCACTGTCATCTGTGATCGTCAAGTTCCACTCCATAGGGTTATCCAGCGTGCCTCCGATGTTGATTCCCGCAAATCCGCTGTGGAAACCTCCAGGCATTGGTACACAAGGTTGGCTGTAGTTACTCTGCGTGACGCTGTTTGCTCTACATACATGTACGTTCAGCCCTCTGAATCTCATCTAGTTCTCGTGGGTACTCACTGTCCCGTAAACCGAAAATTAATAATGTCTCCGATGGCACCGGCTGCAATGTTTGGTGTATAAAATGAACCATTGTCTCCAACTATGACCTATGCGCCAAATTAATGAATGCTGATCCCCAGGTCGGAAGTCATACAGTGATGATGTTAACGGCATATCTGACATCCAAAAGAAAAGAGAGATGGAGCAGAAGGAGAAGCGGTAGCCGCGATAACATGAGTTGAGGTCGAAGGAGAGGGGGAGAAAGGATATGGTCGTTAGACTTTAGGGCATACGCTCCAGTGCAGGAGGGGTCCGGAACAGAACTGGCCTGCTTGACTGATGGATTGAGAACTACTTGTAGAGCCCGATCTCGGGAGACGGGATCCTTCAAACTTCCGCAAGAATCAGAGTGTGGAACGTCGATAACAAAAAGGTAAGCGAGTGTGGGTCGGAATCAAAGTATCAATCATAGTGGACAGCCCGACTGTGAAGCCGGGAGCGGGAACATGCAACGTTGGGTAGTACATAGGTAGACCGAGTGGCTGGAGAAGTCCAAAACATCGGAATGATGGCATCAAGAGTGCTTCGGGCACCGTGATTGGATGGCCGATACAGTAGAGTTGGTAGCTCAGTCTGCGCCGAGATGATTGATGATGTTCTGCAGCCGTTTCGACCGTGGCATGGCTGGCACCTGAGATCATGGCTGTCCTCTTACTACCGACCCAGCGGAAAGCAGTGTCGTTGACTCGTCGCCATTGTCAAGTAGACAGGCCAAGGCGTATCACAATAGTTATGCGAGCATGAATCGGGAGACTAGCAGTGCAAGTTTCTAGCGTATCGAGTTCAAGTATCATTCGCCGCAAGGCTTGCCTAAGTCGTGCTACTGAACTGACGCTTCCCACCAGGTTTGAGCGTTTTCTCTCACCACGCAGTTGGCGGATGGCTGGAGTTCAGCTTGTTTAGGTACCTGGTAAAAATGCGAGCGCTGATCATTGCCATTCCACATCATTAAATTGCGGTTTTGATGAGACAGGTGAGACAGTGGGTCGAGATAAATCAAAGAATCTGAGTGCTCGTCAGCTCGCTGGAAGAGGTGCAGCTGATTACGTAAAATTCGGGCAGGCTATGAATCGGCTTGCCTATTCGGGTCAGAGCAACCAACTCCGACGCCGACACTGCACTTGGTTCACGAAAATTCAAACAAATATTCAGTTCACGTTCGGTACGACGATACCTTTACATGCACAGCCCTGCGCATCTCGATAACCATGCCACAAGTTCGGACCACAAGGCGAAGGCACAGATCATGCTCTGTTGCACACTTCTCATGGAAGCTCCCAATCCCGATATGGCTAGTGGACTCTCACAAGTTGTCGTTGATCCCAATGACTTGAGTCGATCAACGCGATGAAGATCGCCCACTGCCGAACATGTAGTGCATTGCCTCAGTGAAACGTCGGGTCTGCCTCGCGTATCTGTGAATTTAACTGATTTGTATCGCAACGACTGGAATTTCGGATACGATGGCTTCTACAAGTTTGAACTACGTTGACGACATATTATCTCTATAATTCAGCTCATCACACATATCAGGGGACATTTAAGAGCACGATTGGACCCGATATTTGGTCTGCGAAGACCTTTGGAGTCAACTCAACTGTTACTCATGAATGACCACTAGCATCATCCTCGTTTTGGAGGGAAAGATGGGCACTTCAGAGAGATAAATCTGCCTAGAATACGTCACCACGCATGCCGAGCATCGAACCGCTTTGCGAGACTGAAAACGGCAAGTCTGGTAGAGCACTTTGAATTGTGTATCTGCTTTGTAGCACTTGGGAGTGCTTTAAATTGCAGGTGAAACAAGAAGCAATATAAAGCACTATCAAACAATGGCATTGCTACATATTGGGTTGTGAACACGGGGGGTATTTCCTGATGTATGTTATTCAAGTTACTTGTCAAGACGTCCTTCACCCTCGGTTCTGTTATCTTATTATTCCGAAATCTATTTAACTGCGCCAGAAGGATTAGTGTAACAGTAGTAGCATACTCTGCCGATCGTAGCTGATTCGGAGACAACCAGTGGCCTTTCTACAAGGATCTCCTATTGCGGCCGATTGCCAAAATCGGGCTTATCGGCCAGATAGTTTATCGCACTTTATTTGCTGCCGCATCGGGGACAGACATGCCATATAACCAAAACAGATCACTTAGATTCGTCACCGTCTATCATAGTGGGACTGTATCATTGAACCAATTCATTGAACCATCCAAAGATTCGCTCATCAGGTCCAAATGATAGTGTTAATGACGGAGCAGGGTGGAGCACTCATTGAATCGTCGGCATTCAAAGGCAATCTTGCGATTGGTTCCGTAGATGATCAGGTACGCTCGTAGCGATCGGTAAAGCACGCGGGAATGTTCCTGAATTTCGTAGCGTTTATCCAACTCGTGATAGGCAGACCAAGTGGTTCGGTGAGAAGACGCGAGTTCTTGGAACAAGAGGAGTTTTGCGAAAAGAATGGAAGAGCTATCATAGTAGTTTGGAAACTGATTGAGCGGTCTGCGTTCGCTGCCATATCACGGGTCTACAATACTTGTGCGTTGGAAGAGGGATGGTCCTAGATGTTGCGACACTGACACCAGGTATTTATGAATGCATGACCACGCCGAATCTTCTGACCAGAGATTTGCGCGTGGAACTTCTGATTGAGGGGTGAGAACTTTCATTGAGAACGATGCTGTAGTTCTTGCGAGATTCCGGCTTGTTCGCCTTTGATGCTTCTGGGGAGTCTTCTTTGCAATGGAGTAGCTGTACTAGTAGTGAGCCCAGTCACGCCAAGTGAGGACCGTACTGTTGTTTGATAACGACATCAACCCCATTGGGCATGTGGATGTTGTGTTCTTGTGCCTCCTGAGAAGTGGCTGTTAATCCATCTGGAAGCCGATGCCCGAGCGGCCTCCATAACCTTGCATTTGCGACTCTCTTGCATCCAGTCCAGACACAATAGCGGGCGCGTTTGAAGACATGCTTCTAACATAGCGAGTCGCGCGATGTGCTTTCGCCAGTCATATATGTAAGTGTTGTTCGAGTCGGGATGCCAGCTTTCAGGGTGGACCCTCGAAGTAATTACCGAAGGACGGGAGGTATGGGTAGTGGATCCCGACAGAACCAGGTAGTTAGATTAGCGTTCGACGATTTGGTACATATCCTCCGCAGCAGATCATGACACGTCGTATCTGCTTTGCGGAGTATCCTTGTGTGCAGGGCCTTGACGATGTAGGTTTAGTCCGCACACACGGCATCCTAATCACGGACAGAGGCGACGACGGCCAGCAAGACGCCGTGAACCGGCATGAGATCTCAAGAATTAGAATGCTGACTTGTGACAAAAAATCAACTGTCGTCCCCTAGTCGCAAGATGACTAAGCCTTGGTGCAGAGCTACATGACGGTCATGAGAATGGCTTGCGTATATTTTGAGCGAGTCAAAGGCGAGGCAATTCATATTGTAATGTAGCGCCTTTGGGGTTCGTTCAATTGATGCGGCGGGGGCGTTCATGTAAGACGACCTAGCTCGAGCTTATCTTGCGTCCGTCGTGGGAGAGGGCAGCAGTGAAAATAGCAACTCCGCTCCGCCTTGCCGGGCTAAGTCTTCCGCTGCCGAAATTCCCCAGCACACTGGTTCGCTATCACCACCTCCTCGTATCTGGCAACAGTCACTGAGCCGTCCGCCCCCATCCTCTGTGATGGATGGCCGCACGAGCATATCATCAGAGCAGCGCTCGCAGTCCGGGACCTCGTTGGACCGCACCCAGACGACCTCAACGTCCCCTGGTATCAAGGATGACGATTCACGAGAATTCGTGCCGTACACGCAGGACATCGTTCGACTGGATACACTTGAGTTGACGAGGAGCTATAGTACGGAGGACATGACAGTGTTCGACGACCCCAACCTCGTCGACGACACTTTCAGCCTGTGCGTGATATATCGTCCTTATCATCAGTTCAAAAATTCATGAGCGCGGAACCAATACAGCGACCTGGAAGACGAGTCCCCGTACCCTGAAGTTCGATCCGCCGTGGCCAACACAGATGACATGGATTTGCCATCTTCAACTTTGCGTGCCTGGGTCATTGGCCTCTTGCTAGCCATATTTCTCGCAGGCATCAACCAAGTTCTCTTCTTTCGATACCCTTCTCCCTCCCTCGGCAATGTCGTCGCTCAGCTTATCTCATACCCACTCGGCTGTGGTGCAGCAGTCATCCTCCCTCGGAAGCGGATATTAGGCGTCAGACTCAACCCCGGCCCTTTCTCAATAAAGGTGCGCTTAGTTCACAGGGCCGCTCTAATTAAATTTCTTACCCCCTCTCGTCGCTGCATTTTCAGGAACATGTCCTCAGTGCGCCATTTTGACACCATAAACCGTTTCCCTGAATTTACCCCTGAAATTTAGTTACCGTAATGGCGGGGGTCGGAGCACGCTCGGCTTACGCGGTATGCAATGATCCCTTTTTGATAGCGCAATTTATTGACTTCCCACATCATTAGACTAACATTGTTGCTGTGCAAAGATTTATGTACCTTCAGGTAATGCTATTTGTGAATATTTCGTGGTGCATCGGCTAAATACGGCTTTGTAGAACTGGAGTTTCGCATGTACGCGTTTCGTTCGCAGACACTGCACTCGTTTGCTTAATCCGTCCAGATCAATGGCTCACCGTCACTTCAACACAACTGCTTGGTTTTTCCATTGGTGGAATCGCAAAGAGATACTTGGTATCACCGCCAAGCATGAGTGAGTCGTCGACCGGATATATTTTTGAAATACATAGACTCATATATTTAATCTCGTTCAGTCTGGCCATCGGTATGTTCATGAACTGAACTGACAATTCTGAGCGTCTTACACTCCGCCTAGAATCTCGTATACTGTACGTATTGAGCGCTGATTTGCATGAAATCGCTGAACTTTCCCCAATTAGGTGCTCTCTATAACACACTGCATAGGTGAGTCGCAACCATTATTCAAAACACCACACCTCACCGGTCTCACCCATAATCTTTCAGCCAGCAATACCTGGGTGTCGGCAGCCACCGCGGCATTCCCCGTGAACGATTCTTTCTTTATGCGTTTCTTGCCAGCGCTATTTGGTGTGAGTCCTTCTCCTTAATCAGAAAGTGCTTCTTGGTTGCTCAATTCTTGCTAAAGATATTTTCCCTGGATATTTATTCTCAGCGCTGTCATATTTCACATGGGTTTGCTGGATTGTCCCCGACAACGTCCCAGTGAATCAGATGTTTGGGTAAATTATGACTCTCTGAAGTTTCTTTACCTTGGCTCACTCGACTAGGTATTATTCCGGGCTTGGAATGAGTCTCGTGACATTTGACTGGGCCCAAATTGTATTTGGCGTCGGTTCTCCGTATGTCTTACGTTTTTCGCCGTTAGTATATCGGATAGCTGACTGCTGTATCAGTCTTGCGACCCCTTGGTGTAAGTCCAGCGATGCCCAGTTGTAAGTCATTATAATGGTATTTTCAGGGGCCCAAGTGAACATCGTCGGCGGCTTCGTAATATTCTATTGTGCGTTCTGTCATGTTCTTTTCAGTTTGGCCCCTTACTGATGCTTTGCTAGGGTTTTTAACACCTGCAATCTATGTATGATTTTCCCAAGGGTGTCCGGTCAACGCTGACTTAATTCAAGTATTCCAACATTTGGTATTCAAAATACATGCCGTATGTTTAGAGTCATCCTTTCGCCGGTGCTATCTCAACACAAACTTAGGATTTCGTCACGAGCAAGTTTCGATAACACCGGCAATAAATACAACGTCTCTCGTATACTCACCGCGGACGCGACTTTTGACACTGAAGCATACAAATCTTATAGTCCCCTCTTCATATCGTAAGCTCCCTCTATCAATTGTCTGCCCTGTGCCTCACGTTTCCTCAGTGCCACATTTGCCGTCTCCTACGGCCTCTCTTTCGCTTCCATCACCTCACTCATCGTACACACCTTCATCTACTTTCGACGGCAAATTTGGCTCCAAACTCGACGATCTCTTCGGGAGCAACCAGATATTCACGCGAGATTGATGGCGAAGTATCGTCAAGTTCCCGAATGGTGGTATTTGGCTATATTTGGTAACTCGCTTCAGCTTTTCGAGAAGCCGAAATTGACCTGCTATTTAAGCTTCTATGTTCCTGTTTGGCGTCATCAGTATTGAGCGATGGCCCACTCAAATGCCTGTCTGGGGCTTGATATTGGCTCTGTTGATTGCAGCAATCTACATTATTCCTGTGCGCAAATTTGGCGCTCTGGCTCTTACACGACTGACTGACTTTTCACAGGTGGGAATGGTGCAGGCTATAACCAACCAACAAGTCGGGTTAAAGTGAGTCATCAATACATATTCGGCGTGTGTTGGGGCTTATGTCATTACAGTGTAATCACTGAACTCATAAGTGGTTACTTATTACCCGGCCGACCTATCGCTGTATGCAGATTCCGATATTCATGAAGTTCATACTGACTCTGTATAGTTGATGATGTTCAAAACTTGGGGATACATCAGTCTGACGCAAGGGCTGTTGTTTACACAAGACTTCAAGCTGGGACACTACATGAAAATACCACCGCGACCAATGTTTTGGGGTTTGTCGATTTCAACTAGAGTCATTTTTTCAGCTCACGATTGTTTTAGGTCAAGTTGTCGCGACTGTGATCGCCGGGACAACCCAACTTGGGGTACAGTCATGGATGTTCGATGTAAGCCTTTGCCGATCGCGGAGATTTGCGATATTAACTCCGCCACTTAGCACATCGAAAAAATATGCCAACCCGATCAGAGCGACGGGTTCACTTGTGCATCCACCGAGACTTTCGGTGTAGCTTCTGTTATCTGGGTATGATTGCAATTGTTTGTCGTGACCGTCGAGCTCACTTGCGTCATCGCAACAGGGACTCATTGGACCTGGATTACAATTCTCCGCCGGACATGTGTACTAGTAAGTATCCTCGTTACTCTTTAATTTTCCGTCCCGCTGACATTTTCGACAGTCGTACGCCTCTCCTGTCACCGTGATCTGACTAGCGCTGGACTCAACTCCATTTGACTTAGCTTTGGTTTATTTCTTCCTACTCGGAGCTATTGTACCCCTTATCGCATGGGCCATCACCAAGCGGTACCCTGACAGCGCTTTACGTTACCTCAAGTAAGCAACTAGTTTCGTAGCCTAATGCCCTTTATTGACAGTCTCTTTAGCACGCCTGTTTTCTTCGGTGGTATGCTTCCTCTGTAATGGTTTCGAGAAGTGTTGTTCACGTGTCAAATAGGAACGGGCATTATCCCTCCCGCCACCGCTGTCAACTTTGTAAGTGGCTTGTAGTGCCTCTGTTCGCGCTGTCTGATCCTTCGTAGGTGCCTTGGGCAATCGTTGGGTTCATTTTCCAGTACGTTATACGACGGCGACATTTCGGTTGGTGGACAAAATACAATTGTGAGCTTAGATGCTTGTTGTCAAATGCGAGCAAGAGCTCATAACTTTCAACCAGATGTACTATCCGCGGCGCTAGACGCCGGAGTCGGTGTCAGTACAGTTCTTATCTTCTTCTGTTTACAATATCCCGCGGGCGGTACAGTGAGTCGCGTATATTGAAAAACGTCGTGGCGAAGTGTATTCACTGGTCTCCTCTTAGATTGGCGCTAATAATATTGCCAAATGGTGGGGAAATACAGTAATGTTAAATACCGCGGATGGCCGCGGGTCTCCGCTGATAAGTCTCCCGGCAGGGAGCACTTTTGGGTACGCAAAATTTATGACGCTGCATCGCAAAGCTGATATGTTTTTACTCACAGTCCTCCTGCTGGAACCTGGTGATAATCTGTATTGAATGTATTTTATGTATCTCTTTCTTTGCTTTCTCGCTCTGGGTCTCGTGTTTATTCTTTGACGATTTACCGCATTGTAGAATCTCTCCACTAACTTGTTCATGTATAACCTTGCTATGTTGTCTAGCTCGTTCTGCTGTTGTATTATTGGTACTATCTTTGGCGTCCCATCTAGGTAGCTCTCGCTTTCGTGCAATTTGAGCTGCGTTGGTTGGATCATGGTCATTTATTTACCCCTCTCAAAAATATGATTGTCAACAGTCTCATTTGATTGCTGAGTACCTGAAATTTTAAACGAAGTCATGATACTGCAATGCTAATTTCTTCAAATTCGGTAGTGTCGGGAGTCAGGGACGCGCCATCGGCTAACTCCGCTTTGGTCTTATCCCCGAGCACATTCCGTCACCCTCAGCTCCTTGAGCCATAGAACATTACCGACGATGGCAAGCCGACCTTTGAACGATGATGAAGTAGTTAGCGAGATGAACAAGATGGCATGTTTCTATCTGTTATCAGTGAAGTGGTGACTGATGAGCGCGGTGCGGTAGGTTGCGTTCATTAAGCAGGAGGCTTTGGAGAAGGCGAGGGAGATTAGAATCAAGGCTGATGAAGAGTTTGCTATTGAGAAGGTATGATTGGAGATCCTATAGTGAGTTGAAATATGAGTTTGACGGAGTATGTTGTAGGCGAAGCTCGTGAAGCAGGAGTCAACCGCTATTGATGCTCAGTTTGAGAAGAAGAAGAAAGGGGCCGAGATTGCTCTGAAGATGTACGGGCCGCACCGTTTACGAAGCTGTATCACTGCTAATATGCTGGCTGTTCATCAGAAAGCAGTCTACACAGACGAACAAGTCGCGACTGCGCTTACTCCAAGCCCGAGAACAGTACCTCCAAGACCTCTTCTCAACAGCGCGTGACCAGATCTCGGTTCTTTCCAAGGATGAGGGAAGATATTTGCAGTTACTGGAAGGTGTAATTGTCCAGGTATGTCTGATAGTTGTCTGGAGATTACAGGCGAACTGATCGCTATCGTTGTAGGGCTTGCTTCAACTCCTCGAACCTTCTGCTACGGTATACTCGCGGCCTAAAGACTTGGAGCTTGCCAAGAAGGCGGCGGCGAATGCTTCGAAGCAGTATAAGGAGATCAGCGGCAAGGATGTGGAAGTGAGCGTCGAGGCTACCCTTCAGGATGACAGGTGAGATCGGTTCTCTACCGGACTCTGTATCTACTAACAGAATCGGTAGTGCGGGTGGCGTCAAGCTGAGGTCGGGCACTGGTCGGATTACTATCGACAATACACTGGATGAGAGATTACGACTTCTTGAAGACAGAGTATGTCATCTGTATCCAACCTTCCTTATCCTTGGTTGTGCTTAGTCTACTCCTTCAGATGCTTCCTGAGATTCGACACGATATTTTCGGCATCAACGAAAACCGGAAATTCTACGCATAAACTACCGTGTTGGTTCCTGGACAACACCTGCCATGAAAACTGCTGATCGTCTATGAAATGAGTTACAATAATATATAGAAGTGGAATTACGACGTTTTGAAGTTCATTACACCACTGTCTGCATCCTAATTTGTAATGTGCTTGACCTGAATTTTCGAATGGAAAGAGAGCGGGCGGCAAAGGTGTTTGACCCTGTTGAACTGTTTCCTGTAAGCAACGTCGGGAGGTCGGGGACGCCGCACTCTCCCTCTCTCCAACTCGTCTGCCCATAAACCAAGGCCTGGTCGTAAGGCAGATCTCGTCTTCGCTTTATCTCTGCAATCGTATTTTCTCCTCGTACGACGATCGACGCGTCTTTTCATCTCACGACGCGTCGCTGAGCTGAGCCCACCCACCTGCCTCGTGCCAGTCATCCTATCTTTTCTTCTGTTCGTTCCTGGGTTCAGTCTGCTTTCTAAACCACTCTGCAACGACCCTTTCCCTATCTACGACATCTGAAGACCATGTCCGTCTCCTCATCATCGTCTTTGCAAAATGGCGCCGGCAGCTCAAGCACTGCCGGTGCGCTGGGTACAACGCCTTCATCCGAGAACGTCGAAGAAAAGAACAGGTGAGGTGGCATGACCATTTAATCACTGTTGGTGGCGTTGGACAAGTTTCTGATCATGTTCCGATGTGCAGCGTCGTCCTCAAAGTTGGCATGTTGGGTGACAGTCAAGTGGGTAAGACATCACTGATGGTCAAATACGTGGAAGGAAGTTGGGATGAAGATTATATTCAGACGCTGGGTATGCTCTTCGCTCGCGATTTCGTGTCTCCCAGTCTGATACCATGCCTCGTACATCAGGCGTTAATTTCATGGAGAAGACGATATCGGTCCGGCGGACTACGATTACATTCTCTATTTGGGATCTTGGTGGTGAGGCATACATCCAATGTCTGATCACCTGTGATGATGTTCAACCGCCCGTGATCAGGTCAGAGGGAATTTGTCAACATGCTTCCACTCGTGTGCAACGACGCGGTGGCAATTTTATTCATGTTCGATTTGACACGAAAGTCGACACTCAATTCTGTGAAGGAGTGGTATCGACAAGCACGAGGGTTCAACAAGGTCTGTCTTCGCCTTTCGTTGACTTGTTGCCGATCCTTATTGTCTCGTGTTGCTAGACTGCCATTCCCTTCCTTGTTGGCACAAAGTTCGACGCATTTGTGACGTTCCCCAGAGATGAGCAAGAAGAAGTGACAAAACAGGTGTGTGCATGAGCCTTGCCTGCTGCCCTTCTCTCAGACTGAGGCTTGTTTAAGGCGAAGCGCTTCGCAAAGGCTATGCATTCTTCGTTGATATTCTGCTCAACAGCAGCGTCCATCAACGTCCAGAAGATCTTCAAGATCGTCCTCGCCAAAGTAACCCCTTCTACCTCTTTATGCAGCCTGAAGGCTAAATCGTAGTCCTAGGCCTTTGATCTGAAATGCGTGATCCCTGAGATCGAAGGAGTTGGCGAGCCGGTTTTGATCTATCTGGATGTTTGAGCGGCCTGATCCCGGTCGTGTTTCCCGTTCCCGCACCGCGTTCGTGTGTTCCCCTGCACATGTCGCACGTCTCCCGTGGCTCTTGGGTCAGTCAAGAGAAAACGAGGTCAGTCTACTAACTGCCCTACACAAAAAACCCTTACTGAACAAATCCGTTCAGCCAATGCATTTTGGTTCGTATCGGGTTCATCTCATCGTTTATCACTAGGGTCATATCGTCATCACATCGTCCCTTATATCCCTCCTTCACGTCCATCTTTTGGTTCTCTCGACCTCTCTCACTCGCATTCTCATAATTGCTCTGCATCTTTCATTACCTTGTTCCCATTCCCATTTCTCGTCGCGTCATATCGATATCCTCGAACTGAAAATTTCGTGATAATCCGCTCGTTTACCGTAAAGACATCTGCCATCATCTCTCCTAGCACCTCCGCACAAGCAAGCTTACCTATTATGGTCTCATGGAGACTTTCTGACTACCTGCTTTCTTTCTTCATCTTTCGATTTGTTCGTCCTTTTATAGGTATAAGAGACAGTCGATGGTTTGGATAGAATTGCGAGTCATTGTACAACCTCTTTTTTATGCATTATTCCAATGTCATTTTTCTCAGCGGATGCATGCACTCCAAGAGCAAACTTTCCTTGTCATGTCGCCTTCATCTGTACGACCTCAACATTCGGGCTCGGGACCGCGTCGCGCGTCTTGTCCTGTGCCACCATCTTGGACTGGCGCCGCTGACTCGCAGAACTCATAATATGATCATCTTCTCAGCCTGACTATCGTCCGCAACTTGATTCAATTCGTGATTGCAAAGAAGAACACAAGACAAGACAATGGCAGAAGCCTCGACCTCCAGTTCTAACGGAAACACCAACGGCAACCCCCAAGCACCCACAAGCCATTCACTGGCAGAAAGCACAATGTCAACGCTCCTCGGATTCCAGAAGAAAATCCTCTCGGAAATCGTCAATCCAGACTCCTCAGATCTCGTCCTTCTAGCCCGTGGTCTTGGTCTTCGCAAGATCATTTGCAGTCTCATGCAGATATATGATTCTCCACATTCGTTGATATTGCTTGTCAATGCGAATGCGGATGAGGAGGGTGGTATTGGAGAGGAATTGGGGATCATGGGTGTTGTGAAGCCGGGCTTGAGGATTGTTGGGCACGAAATGCCCAAGAAAGATCGGTACGTTTGGTTTACTGTGGGATTGCGAAGGAGACTGATTGAAGGTGCCGTGGCGTCCTACAGACAAGTGCTCTATAAGAAGGGAGGATTGATTTCGATCACGTCCAGGATTTTGGTCGTGGACATGTTGCAGTCCGATATTCCAACGGATATGATTACAGGCATACTCGTCTTGCATGCGGAGAAGTACGTCCATCATCTTCAATCGACATTTTCATTGACTAATGCCTCGATAGAGTGACTGCACTCTCCTTGGAGGCGTTCATTGTTCGGCTGTATCGTGAACGAAACGAGAAAGGATTCCTCAAGGCCTTCTCGGACCAACCTGAGCATATCACTTCTGGACTATCTCCCCTGAAAGCCATCATGAAGGAGCTACAAGTGAGGAAGGTGCATATATACCCTCGGTACATGTTGAGCCTTTTTCATCAAAGCTTGACGCGAACATTGAATCAGATTTCACCAAGACGTTCAAGAATCGCTCGAGCGAAGAAAAGCGGATGTCGTTGAATTGCATCAACCAATGTCAGAAGCTATGACAGAAATACATCACTCCATTGTGCAGTGTATGACGATGACGCTAGCGGAGTTGAAGCGAAGCCACAAGATGGTACAAAGTGTTCCTCCTCATCGCTGTCAACCGAAGACTCATTTCATACAGTTAGATCTGGACGATCTCAGTGTCGAGAACGCATACTTCCGGTCTTTTGACGTGACTGTTCGTAAACAATTGGATCCTGTGTGGCACAAGGTCGCACCGAAGACGAAGCAACTTGTTGGAGACCTGACTACGCTGCGTCAACTCCTCACGTATGCTTATTGATTATCAACACCTTCGCCGCACTGACACAACGAACTAGTTACCTCCTCACTTACGACTCGATCGACTTCTACGCCTATTTAGAAACCATCATCGCAGCGAACACAACGAACGAAAAAGGCGTCGCGAAGGTTCATCAATCGCCTTGGCTCATGACAGACGCGTCGAACGTGATTTTCTCCGTCGCCAAACGACGTTGTTACATATCCACACCGAAAGGAAAACGACGAGAAGAGGCGATCGATATCGATCAGGATGAATGGGACGCTTTGAACGAAGCTGAAGGGTGGACGGAAAATCCTGGGCATAAGCAGAAGAAAAAGAAATGGATGCCTGATAACATCGACCCGGTGTTAGAGGAATTGCCGAAGTGGGATCTCGTGGCGGAGGTTCTGCAGGAAATCGAGCAGGAAATTATTCAGAGGCCTTTAGCAATCGGTGCGCTTGTGTCTCGATGTCTTTGTGACGACTGGCTGATGGGCATCGTCCAGGGACCCCTGGAAGTAATACTGTCCTCATCATGACGAGCTCAAATCACTCGGCGAATAGTATCCGCCAATACCTCAGCTCTATGGACTACAACAAGCCGAGCGGGAGCCGTGGACGCAAAATGATGGAAGGCAAATTATGGAAGTACCTATTCTGGAAGGGATCACTATCGAAGAGGGCCGAGAAGGACAAAGCTGCTGCTGCGAAGGGAGACAAGAACACATTCGAGAAAGCCGACGATGGAATCAGCGAAGCCTTGAGAATGAAAGACCGACAACGACAAGAGAAATCCGCGGCCAGGCGGAGAGTGCGAGGTGGTCCGCCAGTTGGGAGCAGTGCGGCCCCGACGAGATTGGATAAAGCGCAGCAGGCTGCTGTTCCGGAGACAATGGATATTCTGATCAAGGAAGAAGCGGACGATCTTGCACATTTGTAAGTCGAACGCCGAGCTCAAGACATTTATGTTGATTATCATCAAGTTTTTCTTCCCGTCAGGCTATCGTTCCTACTACGGGGGGCTCTTCCAATGCACCAGAAGTGATCGATCTAGAGCAAATACCTGCACATGACGACTTCTCATCCAT
Organism: Sistotremastrum niveocremeum HHB9708; assembly: GCA_001630475.1. Classification (NCBI taxonomy): domain Eukaryota; kingdom Fungi; phylum Basidiomycota; class Agaricomycetes; order Sistotremastrales; family Sistotremastraceae; genus Sertulicium; species Sertulicium niveocremeum. The sequence continues at coordinate 65,123 of KV419423.1, forward strand.
CCTCGACTCCGATTACGACATTCACTACGGTCTCATTCCCCAAGCTGAGACCGTCCTCGTTCGCGCATATTCCGACGACAGCGACGATCAGATATTATCTGAGATTCGACCGCGCTTCATAGTGATGTTTGAACCTAACCCTGACTTTATCAGGAGGATCGAAGTGTACAGGAGTTCGAATCCTGGGCTTGGGGTTAGGGTTTATTTTATGGTTTATCATTTAAGTTCCGAGGAACATCGATACCTGGCGGCGTTGAGGAAGGAGAAGGAGAGTTTCGAGAGGTTGATCAAAGAGAGAGCTGTCAGTCTTTCTTCATTCTTCGTGTGAGCCTAACTTACACGTGGAGTTAGAACATGATGATGGTGCTTGAAGAACGACGGTCGAATAGGGCCGATACTATCATCAAGACTATCAGCACCCGAATAGGTGGCGGCGGGACGCGGACGTTGAACAATTCCCCATCTCAAGTGATTGTGGATATGCGGGAATTTGGATCGACGCTACCGAGCATCATTCATGCCAGTAATTTACTGGTTATTCCTGCCACATTGACGGTCGGAGATTATATCCTGACACCGGATATTTGTGTTGAGAGGAAGAGTTTGCCAGACTTGATAGCCAGTTTTAATTCAGGAAGATTGTAGGTTTCTCTTATTCTCTGTCAAGAGGATGCTCACGCCCTGTGCGATAAAGGTATACGCAGTGCGAACTCATGTCGGTACACTATAAACACCCTGTATTGCTTATTGAGTTCGAGGAGCACAAGTCCTTCTCGCTGGAGGTTAGTGGACGTCTGATGTAAATCTTTGTGCCCTTCTCACACCCGTCCTTCAACGAACAGATGGCTGATCATCTGAAGAACTACGTCAAGAACACTGGGAAGTTCCCCACCAGAAAAGGAGCCACAGCTGGGGAAGTCGATAGCACAAGGAACGTCCAATCGAAGCTAGTGCTGCTCGTGCTCTCCTTCCCTCGTCTACGAATAATTTGGTCGTCATCGCCGTATGCATCTGCGGAGATCTTCAACGAGCTGAAATTACACAATCCCGAGCCCAATCCATCCAAAGCGATATCGATAGGTGCGGAGGAAGATAACGAAGCTGGTGCCGGTATCAATCAGACTGCAGAAGAACTGTTGAGGACGTTCCCTGGTATTACGGCGAAGAATGTGAGGTATGTTATGAGCAAGGTCAAGAACATCAGAGAGCTTTGTGAGCTGGATTTGAAGGGTGTTCAGGAGATTTTGGGTATTGATCCGGGGAAGGCCTGCTGGGAATTTTTGCACCAGGGGGGCGGCGGCCAGAAGTAATCTATATACATGTATAATTTCGTAATTCTTTCAATTTTTTTGGATGGACTGGGCGGTGGAATGCACGGAGGGCGTTGACAAACAAGGATCAACAGCTTCCGAAATCCGGCATTTTCGTAACTTTTCGGTGGCCAACTCTCTCGACCCTCGGCATGGATACAGAAGACCTTTTCTCGTTTCTGGAGGAGAAGCAGGACGCAGAAGTGGACAATGATGTTGATATTCCAGCTGCCGAGCCAGCCGCGGAGGAACCAGAACCGTCCGTGAAAGACAGAAGACAAAAACGAAAAGCTCAGGCTGCTCAAGAAATTTCAACAGAGGGAGCTGGTCCATCCAGTGCGAAAACCGACGCCACTGGCGAACCAGCACCTAAGAAACCCCGGATGGCATCACCCGTCCCAGTGGTTCTAGATGAGTTCGAGACGGAAGCCAAGAGAGAAGTAGCTGCGAGTGCTGGTCTGACGGGAAGTCTGGAGACAAGCCAGAGTCTTGAGCTCAGACATCAAGTATGTTTCATCATTTGTACTCTATGACTCTGGCTCATTTCCCTCTAAGGTACGACATCAAGTGGCCATCCCAGCGGACTTCCCATACGTACCTTTACACCAACATGTTCCCGACCCCAATCCTGCCCGAGAATATCCATTCACTCTCGACCCCTTTCAAAGATTATCGATATACGCGATTGAGCGGGATGAATCTGTTTTGGTTTCTGCGCATACCAGTGCCGGAAAGACCGTCGTCGCAGAATATGCCATTGCAAAATGTCTGAGGGCAAAGCAGAGGGTTATCTACACCAGCCCGATCAAAGCCTTAAGCAATCAGAAATACAGAGAGATGGCAGCAGAATTTGGGGATGTAGGATTGATGACAGGCGACGTCACTATCAATCCTACTGCTTCATGTCTCGTGATGACGACTGAGGTGAGCTTTTAGTCTTATTGCCTGAGAATGTTACGTTAAACGTGTCGGCAGATCTTACGATCCATGTTGTATCGGGGCTCTGAAATTGTTCGCGAGGTAGCGTGGGTCATATTCGATGAAATTCACTACATGCGAGATAAAGGTACCCTTGCCACTTTCGTGCCACCCACAGTTCTAATATCGAGCCATAGAGCGGGGTGTCGTTTGGGAAGAAACTATCATTCTCTTACCGAACAAAGTTCACTACGTATTCCTCTCCGCCACCATTCCCAACGCCTACGAATTCGCCTCCTGGGTTTGCAAGTCTCACGATCAGCCTTGTCACGTCGTCTACACGGACTTCAGACCAACTCCCTTGCAACACTATCTATTTCCCGCTGGAGGCGAAGGGATCTATCTTGTCGTCAATGAAAAGGGAGAGTTCAGAGAGGATAATTTCCAGAAGGCGATGGGTATGTTTACCGAGAAAGCTGGCGAAGACCCGGCCGATCCGGAAAGTGGCAAGAATAAGAAAGGGAAGACAAAGAAGGGTGGCGATAAGAAAGGTGAGTACTCCCAGGCGATCCTCACCCCTGTGCTGACTCGAGCGGGTGTGCAGGTAACTCAGACATTAGCAAGATTATTCGAATGATCTTGCTAAAGAATTATAACCCTGTTATCGTCTTCGCATTTGCAAAGCGCGAATGTGAAAACCTCGCTCTTCAAGTCTCCAAAATTAACTTCAACGACACGAACGAGCAGGAGCTAGTGGAAGGCATATTCACAAATGCCATCAGTTCGTTGACAGAAGTGGATCGCGAGCTTCCCCAAATCGCCCATCTTAAACCACTTCTCAAGCGAGGCATAGGCATCCATCATGGTGGTCTTCTTCCTATCATGAAGGAGTGTATCGAAATTCTCTTCCAAGAGGGTCTCATCAAAGTTCTCTTCGCCACCGAGACGTTCTCCATCGGTTTGAACATGCCCGCCAAGACTGTCGTCTTCACAAGTGTCCGGAAGTTTGACGGAAAGGATTTCCGAAATCTTTCTTCGGGAGAATATATCCAGATGTCTGGTAGAGCCGGAAGAAGAGGGCTGGACGACAGAGGAGTTGTCATCATGATGTGTGACGAACAGCTTGAGCCTGGCGCAGCGAAAGGAATGATCAAGGGTGAAGCGGATCGGTTGGACTCGGCGTTCCATCTGGGTTACAACATGGTGCTAAACCTGATGAAAGTCGAAGGCATCAGCCCGGAGTACATGCTGGAGAAATGTTTCTTCCAGTATCAGAATTTGAAGTCCGTCCCGAGCATCGAGGATGGTACGTGTGCCGTTTACGCCTGCAATCTCAAGTCAATTGACCGAATATATAGACTTGCGAAAAGAGGAGGAAAAGAGAGATGCAATTGTGATTCAAGACGAAGAAGCAATTGCAGATTATTACAACATTCGCAAGCAGTTGGAGGTATTACGGTCCGACTTCCAAGAAGTGATCAGTCATCCCAACTACTGTTTGCCATTCTTGCAAAGCGGTCGTATGGCCAAAATCAAGTACAAGGACCACGACTTCGGCTGGGGGATCATTGTACATTTCCAGAGACGACATAGTCCTAAGGTCAGTTCCTCTCTTCCTTCATCTCCGATCATTGCTGAAAGCTATCTATTCAAGAACAAGCCAATACCAGCCGAACTATCTCAACCGCATCACCAATACATCGTCGACGTCCTCTTGAATTGTGCCACGGGCGCCCTGATCCCTAGAGATCGTAATAGTATCCTGAACACTCTCCCACCAGGAATCTACCCTGTGGAGCCGGGTCGCAAAGGCGAACCGCAAGTTGTTCCAGTCTTACTCAACGCAATCGAGACGATCAGCGCTGTACGAATATTCGTCCCGAAGGATCTTCGACCGTTGGCCCAGCGAGAGTTGGCTTTCAAGAGCGTCAAGGAGGTGTTGAAACGATTCCCCAACGGCCCCGAGGCTCTTGATCCGGTCTCCCATATGCACATCGAAGACGAGAAATTCAAAGTTCTTGTTCAGGTAAGCTTTGCCCTCTATCCATTCCATTTCTTTTCGGATGTTGATGGGAGAATTAGAAAATTGCAGCATTGGAGAAGCGGTTGTTCACAAGCCCTATGCATAAGGATCCTCGACTTCCGGAACTTTTCACGCTGTACTCCAAAAAGGTTGCCTCGCAGGAGGCAATCCGAGCGTATAAGAAGCGACTTCAGGAATCGAATGACGTCATGCAACTTGAGGAGCTCAAATCTCGTAAACGAGTTCTTCGGCGATTAGGGTTCACCACAAGTAGCGATATCGTTGACATGAAAGGGCGAGTCGCTTGCGAGATTAGCAGTGGAGATGAACTGTTATTGACGGAGATGATCTTTAATGGCGTGTTTAATTCTTTGGAGCCTGAATACTGTGCTGCTCTTCTTAGCTGCTTCGTATTCGACGAGAAGGTCCGTGTCTTGCTTGTTTTTGGCCTTGATGACGATATCTGATCGACAACGTCAGAGCGAACAAACAACGCGGCTGAAGGAAGAACTGGCGGCTCCACTGAGAGTCCTGCAGGAGACGGCGAGGCGCATTGCGACTGTTTGCCGCGAGTCGAATATCACGATGGACGAGAACGAATACCTGCAATCGTTCAAGGTCGAACTCATGGATGCCGTTCTGCAGTGGTGTCGAGGAAGTTCATTCACTGAGATATGCAAGGTCCGTCATCTCTTCCCAACTACGCTTTGACCGTTCTAACTCCTCGGCAGCTCACGGATGTCTTCGAAGGCAGTCTGATTCGCGTCTTTAGACGGTTGCAGGAGCTACTCCGGCAAATGACGAAAGCCGCTAGTGTCATTGGAAACGCAGAATTGGAGCAGAAGTTCACAAAATCTTTGGAGATGCTTGATCGTCCGAACTCTGTTATTTTCTGTTCGTCGCTGTACTTGTAGTCCCGGTCATGCATTGTTATTGGTAGATCTGTCCATCTTTTGCAGCTTTGTTATATTTAGTACAGTACTAATTCATGCATCGCGAAGTAATTGACTATATCTAGTAGTCTGATTTTCGTATCTGGCGGTTTAGTGTCCCTCGAGGTCTGAGATCTGAGTTTCGGCAGGTTGCGGCGTCTCCTAGTGGGTCTTCGGCATCACTGGGAGTTGTTGCATCTTGGCTCCGTCGTCGTACCTTCTTGTTATTGCCTCGTGCCCAAGGCTCCATGTCTCCGACTCGAGTCAGCGTCTGGACTTCGAAGCGAAGATACCACAGTGCACCAACCATGATGATGACTCAGGGCCCTATCGAACTGGAACTAGGGAATGGTGCGGGTTTCATTGAGCTCCGCGCATGAATCAGAAACAATATAGTCGTTGCGGCAGGGCAGCAAGACTTTGAAACGAGACAAAAGAATTCAAAGCTCGATTATAGTCTTGTCAACGATTCTTCTAGAAGACGGTCGTTATCGGGGAAAATGCTGGACCGAAGGTCGAAAAGCAATCGTCAAAGGTGGATCCGAATGTCCCAGTCAATTAAGTCGCTCGGGCTCAGGCTACCGTGATTTTCTGCACGTTCATTCTGCTCCAAACTTCACCTCTTTGCTCCGCGCTGGCCAGGACTCTTTCCCTTCCAAAACTAGCAATAGGTGACGCAGGCACGGCGTCTTTTTTTCCTGGCGTCGTGTGATATGGCCGGGTACTCCTTTATATGCCGAGCCAATGATGTCTGGATGTTCCGACTTCTGCGGAGTCACTGTATATAAGAACGTTCCCAAGCCATTCGACGGCAGCCACCTCCTGGGCGATACCGCAACATTGGCTTCCCACACGCAACCAGCAGCATTCAGTGGTCTCAGTGGTCTCAGCTTTGAGAGACTCTACAACTTCTATCCCAAAGGCTCTCCAACGGGAGATTTTCTCGAAACCCTAGATGTTGACGTCATCTCAAATACTTTGGCGGATGCACTCACCCCTTTCGCCGAAATCAAGACTTACAACGACGTCGTTCGAGTAATCTCTTCATGCGAGAGTGCTCGTCATTATCTTCGTGATCTGACGCTTGTATTTCAAGACATGGTCACGAAAGATTTCGACGTACAAGAAATCTGTAGGGAACTCAATGAGCTGTATCATCAGCTAGGAGAGAAATATCCTGCATTGGTGTCTCTTCGTAAACAGATGCAGGTCAGACTGGAGAGGCATGAGCAGTATCTGACGGAGGATAACGTTCACGACCACTTCGATATCGAGCCTTCAGGCTCCAGCACTAGCCGGCGAGTCCGCCATCGCCCTAGCCATTCATCGTTCGGATCACATACATCCTCCTCTACTTATTCCACAACCTCCAACTTCACTTCATCCTCCCCGCCTCGTTCTCATCACGATCATCACCACATCTCGCAATCCATGCCACGTCGCCATTCTCCAACGTCGAGCTCCGAAAGCCATTCACGGTCTCCTCCAAAGCACACGCTCCCCCCACCTTTCCCCGAACCACAAATACCACAATTCCGCTCACACGGCTACACTATGCCTCCTACGCAGGTCGTTGGAGATCAAAGAATGATCATGAGTTCAGTCTATGGTGCTGTTCGAGTACCACATAGTACGGGAGATCATCTTCGGCATTAGCCAAACCTTTGCTGAGAATCTCGGCTCTACCTGCGTCTTGCGTGGTTATCATTCTTTATCCCACTTTGCTTCGAGGGTTTATCGCGATTCGTAGCCCTTGATTTCAGAATCGCACCATTTCTTCACCGCTTTCGTTGACGGCTGATGCATCAATTTGTTCTTGTATTCTTCTGCTGTAGCAGATGTTCGTAAAATTTATTCTCCCCTGTACAGTACATTCCATGCTTTTGATCGTCCAGCGCTTGAGATAAAAATTTCGAGAGTCTCAGTCTCGAGGCCTGAGGCTCGGAACTATCGTGATGAATTCAGACTATGCCAGCACATCCGCACTTCAAGTTGCTGAAGCCTCACACTTCAATAGATCGGCTGTTTCGCAAATATGAAATTGAGACAGATAATCGGTGGCTGTGCTGAAGCTCGTCCGAGTCGTCCGAGGCATCCGAGGATCCGGAAACCCCGAGCTCGCTGCGACATCCACGATCTTCAAGTTGATTGTCGGTTTCATCTCTTCAAGCTTAAAGCGTTCGCCGTTTCCGAGACCTCAATATCCGTCGGGCCCCCCTGAAATCATCGTGACACGTCATCGACTGGATCGTCTTGTTTCATTGAGATGAAGTCGAAGTTGTACACTGTCGACGCTTGCCACGCTTTAAATATTTGAAGCTGGCCATGATTTTCAATACCTGGCCTCGCCCTGCAGTACCTCGAGTCTTTAATTCTCTGTGTGGCCGGGCTACACCCTACTACGTATTCCTATTGATGATCTTCTCGAGAAAAGCACCAATATATGAATGCGGATGCAAGTTTGACTCGGGATCCGACACCTGGTCAAGGGAGCCTTTCGCATATCCCGCTGATCGACTGTACCACAAGAGGTATATTCCACAGGATGTTCTACCGTCAACCCCTCGAGAATATTGGGTATAAATGCCACCAGACGCATTCCAACGTTCGTCAATATTCTCTCATCCAACTCAAAGATCACACTACTTTCCATGTCCTTCAAATCCATCCTGGCTCTTTCATGTGCATTTGCCCTCGGTGCATATTCAGGCCATCGATACCCTCCCATCGCTCACCATCACGATCCTTCTCCACTTCACACCAATGACGCGGGTGACACTCGCTCACATACCATTCCGACTCAACCACAAATGGGACATACGAAAACTATCCCAACAGCCGCTGCACCAGTTACGACGACCGTTTCGTGGTACGGTCCTCGTAATCTGAAGAGCCCCATCCCCGACGTCATCTACGTAACGTTCCCCGACAATCGCAAGGGCAATTCAACTCATCGTCATCATCATGACCTACCGCCCATCTATAACCCTCACACCTCTGGAGCAACGAACAACGTTGGGTGCCCCTCTTGTGTTGCACTATTTGAAGAGATGTTATGTCCCAGTCTACCAGACGCGCTCAAGCCTGCATGCTTGGCACTGCAGGCAAAAACGCCGCTAGCTCAGACTGACGAGAATGCGGTGGACGAGGATGTCCTGGACAATGATTCTGTTTCGTGGAATCACCTACTAGAGATTGGTTCGGTCCTTTAGAGACCTATTTGTCCCGAGTTCTTCGCCTTGGGTCATCCTACTTGTTTGGGGTAGTGCAAGCTGCAAGGTGTTGCGAATTGATTCCGTGTATCACTGTATGGCTTCGATGATGGGTTGTAACTATCCAAATCAATCGATTAATCGATGAACTCGAGGAGAATTACACAAGTATCACAACTAGGTCAAGGCGGCTTCATCTGTCTGAAGCGGAAGCTGGCCCACGGCAAGAGATCGATCGAGCGCTGCTATCTTTTCTTCACACATTTTGATCCTGGAAGGACTTTCCGAGTACAAGGAACAGGCTCTTTGCCAGTGAACTTTCGCCTCGGCTGTATCACCTTCAACGACGTTCAGATCACCAAGACTGATGAGCACATCGGCTAACGACTTCTTGACGTCTAGGTGTTGGAGCACCTCGTACGCCGCCAAGTAGCAGGCGCGGGCGACACTATATTCGTGCAGCTTGAGTTGCACATCTCCCATTTTCTTGACAATGATGGCGAGGAAGAGCCGATCGCTCGCCTTTCCGAAAATAACGCAAGCAACGATGAGGTGCGACATCGCAGTCTCCGTACGACCTTGGACGAGAGCGACGTCCGCCAAACCTATTATCGCTTCAGCATCGCGCGTGCTCCCCCCTTCGTTGCCGGCACGGAACAATTTTCTTGCTTCAGTGAAGTGAGTCCATGCTGTTATGGGATTCCCGCGGATCAACTCCGCCTCTCCCATAGCTGTGAGGCAGGCTGCTTGCTCACGAGGCCAAGAAAGTTCCGTCCATTGTCGAAAAGATAGGTGAAAGTCTGTCATGGCACCTTCCACATCTCCCCTCTCCAAGCGCATTTTGCCCATGGCTACGTTGACTACGGTCATCCAATCTTTGAGTCCACATCTAGCGAAGATCTCGCGGGCTTCGTGGAATGTCTGTTCTGCTAGGCCAAGGCGGGACTGTCGGAAGTAGATCCATGCCATGAAGAATATGTCTATCGCGTAAGTATGAGAGCGTCCGGTAATCGCCAGCTTGATCTCAGCAGCTTTCTGAGCGAATTCCGCGGACAGCGAGAACGATGCACGTTTGAAATATAGCTGCGACAACGTCGAATATGCTCTGCCTTTGATGAGCGGAAAAGAGTAGGATTCGGCGATCGCAATGGCTTGGTAAGCAGCTTCCCGGGTCTCGTTCATCTGTTCCAACTCGGAATAAATGCTGGACAAGAGAGCCCACAATTCTGCCTGCTCTTTACGAAAAGCGAGAGTCGTGGCGATCGTCAGAGCTTCTTGAAGGACGCCACGGGCTCTATAGAGATCTCCGATGCGCCTCCATGTGTCGCCATAGTTCCGAAGACAGCGGATATGATCTCGACGTGAGGTCAATGATTGAAAATTCTCTTTCTTGTGGATTTCCAAGGCTTCTTCGAGAAGTTGCAGATAGTGCTTCATATCATTTGCACCCATATTCTCGTACAGAGGAGCAAGGCATGCGGCTTCGAGCTCTTTATCGGATATTTCTTTGGCCGCGTTGAGCGCTGTCTGAAGAAGGGTGTAAATCAAACCCGGTGTGGCATCGTCAGAAAATAATTGCAGGTTGATAGCGGCTCTGACAAGTTCCCTAATCAGGACGTGCTGTGAAAAGCCATGAGATATGACAACGCATAAGTTGGTCATCTGAGTGCGCATATCACGCAGTCTTTCAACATTCTCAAAAACATGGCGCTCGACGTCCACAGACTCGATCAGCGCCAGGAAATGTTTCGCGACAGGAAGAAAGGATGAGACGCTGACTGGATGATGGGCTTTGATGAATTCCCGAATGGGGGACAACGAGCGCAGACGAGGTGATAGATTGCCTTGCGGGCACGTACCCTGCTGCACCAGAGCTACTTGACGCAACGACGTTGTTGCGCCAGGCACAGTCGAAGGATCTTTACTCATCGCGACAAGGTCTTCAGGCAATGCGCCATCCGGGAGCAGAGAGAGAATTTGAAGGATAGTGAGGCTAGAGGGATTGGAGCGAAGGCGTTCGGAAGATAAGGAGACCTGAATGGACACATCTACACTCGATGTACGGCTATCCCATCCTCTCGTCAACATAGCCGTTTTCTCTTCTTTCCATTGCTGAAGGAGGTCTCGACAGGAGTGTCCCTGAGCTAGATTCGCCATCAAGGTGACGGCTAGTGGCACATTTTCTAAAGCGGCCAACAGTTCAGGAAGATCAGCATCATCTTCAGGTACGTCGGAAATAGCGGTGAACGTCCGCTTGGCGGAAATATTATCCAAAGAGGGCAACGGGCCCAAAAACGGCCGATGCCACGCGACACCAGATGGCCTTTCTGCACCTCTCATGGTCAACAGCAGATTAACTTGAGGAATGTCAACGAGAGCTTGAAGAAGCGCTTCAACTCCGGGGCGACTAGAAGCGGCTTCCCAGGGCGTTTCGAAATTATCAAGAACAATCATGATGGGTCTATCCAATATGCCCAGAACGCGCTTTAGATGACTTTCGAAATGCTTTTGCCTCGCCTGGACACTGATGGTGGTTGGTATAGGAATTCCGAACCGTTTGCCCAGGTGTATGACTAAAGCGTCGGCGTCCAGCAGCGATTCACAAGGGACAAAGTAGCGGTATGATCCAAAGTAGGACGCGACTTTCGGACTGTGAAGTACAGTCAAAGAAAGGCTGGTCTTCCCCATTCCTCCAGCTCCAAGTAACACGACGTGAGAGGCCGTTCTTTTAGAATTTTCGGTCACGTTTTCCAAGGTCATGGAGTCCACCACTTCCGCGACCGGTTCATCGCGACCGAAGAATATCTGGGGCGCTGGGGGTAATACTGATGGGAATCTGCGAGGCCCAAATGAGACAGAAGATTACGACGTTGGGATTAGTAAAGAGACCAACCTTCCACCAGTCACATCCTGGAATTGAAACATTGACTTTATTGTTCAGATGAGATTCAAAAAACGTCTTACTTCCTTCATGACGCTGGCCTTTAACAAGTCCTCCTGAGTTCGTTGGGCCGAGTCTATGGTGGTTCGGAGTTCGTCTTGATAGGATCCTAAGACTCGTCTGGACGACGCTGAGATAGACAGCGTGTTGAACTTCAAGCTCAACTAGAGCACCATTGAAAATCTGAGTGTAGTTGTTGAAGTATTTTAAACGATCCTTACCGAAAAGAGAGCTAAGCATTTATCAAGATCGTCTTCAAATTTCTTCAGATATTCCTCTTTGGTACCCGACAGAAATAGACGGGACAATTTGCTCTTCTGTGCATAATCCTTGACAAACTCGGCGATGCCTTCGAGGGTTCTACAAGTAGTAAGACGGTCGGAGAAGAAAAATGGCAGACGCCGATGATTTACCTGAGTAACTGAGAACTGCACCTGATTATATCGTCATCGACCTGACTTCCGAGCTCATGAAGAGCGCCGGCGATATTCCAGGCGATATTGAGGATCATTTCGTTCAGAGAGCGAAGGTCAGGTGCACCACTGTCTTCTCCCTACATCGCTGTCAAAGTCTATTCTTGATTTATCAATCGATCAACTCCTGCCTCGAAAGTCTTGGGCGCCGAAGTCAGACCATATCAAAGTGCAGATGTGGATAAATCAATCACCTCGAATATTATAAGCGCCAAAGCAGCTATCGCTTTGGGATATGGGGAATTCGATATGATTGATAACTCTTTCAGGCCATGATGCAGATACTGCAGTAGAGGTGCCCCTGTTGTGTTATGAGAGACTTCAGGACTTGTCGCAGCCATCGAAGGAGGGCCAACGCGAACGGGGGAGAAACAGTCATATACTGTGGGAAGTAGAGCTATTAGTAGCCTAGTCTTCAGTCACGCTTTCGTCCGAGTCGAACTACTAGTGCCACTGAGTTTGACAGCTGAGATTACGACGACGAAATCGAAGACCGTCGTCAGGGACAGTCTCATAGGTTAGGACAGCGCTACACTACTTGAGGGCTTCAAACGCTCAAGTCGCCGCTGCCACGGCATCCGTGTAATCAGGCAGGCGATGACACAAGGACAGCCAACGGCATTCCGAAATCGAGAGTGAAGGTTCTCAGAATGGAAGTCTCAGGCCTGAACATAAAGATCGAATGCCTTGATATATTCCTGTTTTGAATGTCGCCACGAAAAAAGACATTCCTTTCCAAGACGCCGTCTGCCGCCTTCAAACCGTTTCCTTGTCAATTTGAAGTCACAGAAGGAGATATGACTCACATATCAAGGGACTTCATGAATGGATCCGCGCAAGTCGCAGAGTTAGAGCGCTGATGACTTGAAAGGGCTTGAATGCGGTATAGTATGCCGAGAGACTTGCCGAGTGCGCAATATTACGTAACCTAAGGTTCCATGCCTAAAACTTGTTCGAAACTCACCTGGTAGCAGATAATTGCTGCTGGTGCATTCTCATTGAGTGGTGCAAGGCAAAGTAAGTTAGCACATAAAGTAGAGGCGACTATATTGCCATTACCGTATACGAGCAACTTTCCAAGGAGCGCTTCGGAGATAATTGTTTATGTCCGACGCAATTGAAGCGCCCGTCCTCCGTACAAACACAAGGTTGATGATGGGTGACAAGTTGGCTTTCCTGATGCAGTGATTCACCGTCAGATTCCTTGTTGCCTTATATTTTATCCAAAAATAACTCAAAGAATCACAATGCGTGTATCAAGCTTCCAAGCTTATCTCTCAAACCTCCAGTCGGACGACGACGAGTCCACACATTGCGGACGTGGAGATACACAGAAACTTTCATAACTCAAGCTCACCAGTGAACCACGACAGATACACGGCTCGAATCTCGAAGGACCTATGCCAGGGTGTCTGGACCCTTCGAGAATCACGAAGAGAATTAATGACACATAACGAGCCTGAGCTCTCGGGATCAAGTTGAACCGCGCTCACATTAGGGAGCTTGCCCTGATCCCTAACATCCAAAATCATGACTGAACTTAGTTGGTTGGTACCAGCTCCCCAGAACTTACAGCCCCAGCTAGTGCACTGAAAGCATCACCGAGCCTCAATTCACAACAGGTCGCCCGCTGAATCCTTTCAACATGGTTATCTCCGGGATGGACGTGCGGCACCCTCATAGCTTCAACTCGGACCACGTTCGGTCGCAAATCATGCCTCCGATTCCCTCCTTCAGCATAGACCAACGACGGCTGAACAATGTGACAACCGAAAAAGAACAAACGAACAATCAATCATTGATTGCCCGTCGGTTCTCTGGTAAATGGGTGCAGTGCCGTCGTTGCAGTATATCAAGCATCCGTGGATGGTTGAGGGTGAGAGTTGGACTCTCCGAAGTAATTCTGAGCCCGCAAAACATCCGCTCGCGCCGAACAGTGATGGGGCCCGGCCAGAGGTTATATTCCTAAATCGAAATTACAAAAAGTCAACAGAAAAACTGTCCACTCACGAAAACAATAGGTCAAAGTGGATGACAACTTGACGATAGGGATCGGCAAGAGAAGACTGTCCACCTGCCACAAGATTTTGAGATGGAACTGGGTCACGATATACTGAATACGTATCTGTAAGCAAACACGATGCTCTCACACCTTGCTAGAGAGTGGCGGGTCCGCGAGGCTTACCATGTTGTTAGCCTGCTCCATTTCTTTGGGCAGCGATCATAACAACGTGTCCGAGAAAAAGTACAATATGCGTCGTTTCACTTTGGAAAAATGGTCCAGTAAGTTGGCTGCTCGAGACAATATCGGATGAATTCGAAGAGCAATGCTGCGGGAGCCTTGTGATGGATTGGGGAGGATTCAGCCAGCCTTCGACGCAGTTTGTTGCTTGAACTCATTTTTGCGTACAAAAACCTCAACAGAGCAGCATGGAGGCACGAATCACGATGAAGAGCGGCAAAATCGAGCAAGATGCATAAACTTGATCAAGGGTGTCAGAGCCCATGTAACCTGCAGCTGGATATGCCGAAGATAAGCAAACAAAGCAAGAAACAAAGAACACGTTAGCCGAACGACAACCGAAGCGAAAAGGCAACAACGCAGCCAGGAACAAACATGCGCGCCATGCCACCTCCTATCCAGACTGGGATTCAGTGGCTTTGGAATGCCTTATAATCTGAACATGCCCATGGCCACCCACTGTGTTCTTCTCTCCCGCACTCCCTCTAGATGGCCCGGGCTGGCCATCATCCCTATCCCCCAATGCTCGACGATACGCTTGACTTTCATCATCTTGCACCTGTTCCTCCCGACCTGCAGCCACTGCCACTGCACGGACCCGTTCTGGAGCCTTCACCCTCACCATGTGGCCCAGAAAATCCGTTCAACATGGGTGTCCTCATGTCGCATCCCCGCCGTTTTCACTCGGACCGCATCCAGCCACAAATCAATCCTCCAATTCTCTCCCCGAACCGAAATCAACCATGGCTGAACATTGCGTCAGCCACCAAACACCACGCAGACAACAAATTGCCCGTCGGTCCTCTGGCCGATGCGCAAATATCCAGTCTTCGCCATGGGCGAGACACCCCAAGATCTCCATCGCCGAGGGCAGGGCTCCGAACATGTGAGCTCATCACTGTCATCTTATATAGAGACTCGTACTGAGCTCCGGACTAGCTCAAAGTCGACCACGAGCTGGATTATCAAGTCCTTATCTTCCATCAGTGCCAGTGCGTCTCGAGGTAAGTCCGACGAATCGCCCTGACATTCACGTTCAAGTTGTTGAGGCTTGTTTTCTAGAGATCCCGACATGGAGGAGGAGATCGGTTTGAAGGGGACGATGTCCAACGACCTCAGATTAGAGGAGCAGGTGAACACGACTCGTCAGAGCTCATGATCGCTTCTGAAATCATTAATATTCAGCCGAACGGAATGTCGACAATGTCTCCATTTCCGAGACTTCAATTCCGCCTCGTCCTCACGCCGCTAAACTCAACCAGTCATCCCTACTGACCCGGAGCGAGTTGCCTCTCCAAAGGGCCACTCCGAAGAGAGTGATCTTGAAGCTGGGAGGTCGTGAAATTGCCGTGGCAGAAAGTTACCTGGTAAATTGCCAAAAACGCGCTTTTGAGATCTTTCCTCGGAAGCTTGCTGGCCTCGGCGGGACTATCGATGAGGCGGAAGTGCCTCATGTGAAGCATCTCGCAGAAAAGAAACTTTCGCCGGCCAAATCGGCGTTGCTTTTGTTGGTTGTTCACTATGGACATATTAACATGGAGCCTTCGGTGAGTCTTTCAGCGTCATCAGCGCCATCTTTCAATATCTAAACCTCTATTACAACAGCCTGCAAATCCCCCAGGCTTGTCTGTGGTGCCCGAGGAGTTTACTCAACTCCTCATCGACGGTGCGAGAGATCAACTGTCTGCCGTCGTCTGGACTCGTATTATCAAGTATCCCACCATTGCGATTCAAGCAACGTACGTCTTCTATCTCCCAGATCTTCCTCGGCTCATCTTCGTCACGTTAGATTGCTCTTAGGATATGATTCACTTCACGACAGTGCTAAATGGTCTCTGTTCCTACCAATCCTTAAGTCTGCTCTAGCAGCAAATTTCAGAGTGGTTTTAAGCAGACAAGGGCATGGCGAGAGATTTGCCTCCGGCGCTCGAGGACAAGAGGTCCGTCTTCCGTCGCTAATAATGCGTAGACTATCTCACGTTCTCTCGCAGGCGAGGCGCAGAGCATCCTTTGGTCTAATGGTCCTGGACGGATATCACAATCCAGCAAATTACGTGCTCAGTGACACCGATTTGGATTCCGTTATGCCGATCGACATCCAATACGACGAAATTGTCGAAGGTGCACTCGTTCCAGAACCTGGCGTAAACAACTCCTCGGATATTGGTCTCCTGATCCTGAATGGCCGTCTCCTGTTTGCCAAAACTCGTCTGGTTTGTCTCATTATTCGAACACATTATTCTTCGCTTATTCAGTCATGCTCTCGGTACTTTCAGCTTAGCATTCTGGGACAAATTCCGATTGAAGACTGGGAAATCACGCGGTTCAGAATTTCTAAGAAAGTGCTTACCGCTATCGAATCGTATGCTGAAGAATTGAACACTGCAATCATCTCGAACCAGAATTACGTATCTTTTGGGTTGGAAAAGGCTCTTGAAAAGATCAACAAAGTGCTGTCTCAGGGGTACGCTCATGTCATGTTCTCCGTTGCAATCGGAGCTCTTCTAATCTCCTTCAATAGTGGGGTCGATTTAGCAAAATTGATCAAAATAGTTAAAGAAGTCCCCCTCGTCGATCTTGAAGAAGGAAACTGAGATAATCAAGAGGCACCAACTTAGGCACCAATTTTTATCCTATGCGTGGAGAAACTATTCTACTTAATATCACTGTGTAGCCACGTGCCAATTCATATACAATCTCTTGTGTGCGATTTTATAATCGGATTGATAATAATACAGGGATATGGGGCAGATGTGATACAAGACGGCGGGCTAAAGGTGTTGGTCAGAATTAGAAAGGGAGTATTGAGTAGGGATGCTATTAAGCTGCCGAAGGCAATCATGTCAGTGCACAAGGAGACACTTGAGCTCAGCAAACTCACAGATAGAGCGGGCGTACTCTCGTCAGTGCGCAGATCGAAAGAGAATATGCACGATTCTGTCTGTATCATGATTAGCGATTGTAGCAAATGTAGGAGCAGTATCAAACATACGCCACGATCGTGATTTCGAGCTATAAGGTATGGGAAGCCGACACTAGCGTAGTCGGCGATGGCTCGAACGCACAAGGCGAGCTAGGTGGCTTTCATCACTACGTGAAAGACATACTAAGAAAAGCCACTCACCATTGAGATGATCCCTCTCTAAAAGCTCGACGAAGAACTGCCGTATTTCTCTCACAACGGTTAAGTGAGAAAAATAGATGATGATGGGGAAACCCAGGCGTCTCCAAAGGAGAAAGGATCAAACAAGCGAGATCCCGAAAGACCTCAAGCCCGTATCACTTCCACGCCATGACTATATCCGCGTCGCAAGCCCTCCACCACAGCGGGCAGAGAGTGTCTTGTAAGTCTCGTCTCTCGACTCGACCAACGCTAGTCAGCCCTGCACTTCATATCAGCTCTCTCATACGCGTACGGGACACCTGTGTTATACACACAGTGCACATCTAAGTGCAGTCCAGTTACCGTAGAGAATTTTGTCCCGAGGGACAGGGAGCCCGTAAACCGCGGTGAAGATGGAGGGGGGTCTAGAGAGAGAAAGAAAGAGCGGAGCTCCAAATTGAGCTGATACATGTAGGCCTGTCGAGCTTTGGATGTCCGACGACGACGTGTATTCGGGTGAAGGGGTCGACTGGGAGTTGGACCAGTGTCTGAGGCTATAGCAACGTATTCGTCGACTTGAGGGGAGCGCCTTTGCTGAGTCGGAAATCGGACTGTGCTTCCGAATGCGCTTCTTCGCTTAGGCGCTCGCTACCGGAACCAAAGCTCGACTTCAATGTGCTCTTGATGCGCTCATCTCGGCTTGTTCTCTTCGAGGAGTCAGAGTAAGCTGCATATTCCCGGAATAAGTCCTCATGGTTATTTCCGTTCCGTCCATGGTTACGAACTCCACATAACTCAAGAAATTAGCGACTCCAGACTTGAGCGCTTGAGCCTGAGATCTAAGAGCGCAAAGGCAATATGGCTTTCAAGACGGCTTCCTCAGAATGCACTGGCACGTCTCAAGGAACTCTCAATGATATTGAAGCATATCTCTAATACATGTTTCATCACAGACATCACTAGCGCCTCCCTTTGGACATGGTCTTCACATAACCCAACGATTGAATATTGAATACTAGTATTACCCCCCTTGTCCCATACATACTCTCCCCCCTTCCCTCATCAACCAGCGCATCCGCACCACCCGCGACCTTTCACAATCGAATTTTCATCTCAACCTCACCCAGATCCTAACATGATAAGTAATGGTGAAGCGGCGACGCTAAGAGGATTGTCCTCTGTGAACATGCAGTATCGGGGTAATTCGAGCGGGTAGCTCGAACCCCCGGACTACTCCTACCGTCCAGTTGGGTAGAGTAAACGCATAAGTAACCACCTTAGGTTCTCGGAATGATTGTATACATGTAGGTAAGTTGAGTTTGTTTTTGAGTACATGCTTAATTTTAACTTTTTCGGTTTGAAGATCTCGACGTCTTGACAGGGCTCCCTGTCCTCCAGGACTAAATTATTTACAGCACCAGGACTTCACTTAGATGTGCACTGTGTGTATGACGCAGTGTCCCGTACGCGTATGAGAGAGCTGATATGAAGTGCAGGGATGGCTGCGTTGGTCGAGTCGAGAGATGAGACTTACAAGACACTCTCTACTGTTGTGGAAGAGGGCTTGCGACGCAGATATAGTTAGGGCGGGAAGTGATACGGGCTTGAGGTCTTTCGGGATCTCGCTAGTTTGATCCCTTTCTCCTTTGGAGACACCTGGGTCTCTCCATCTCCATCTCCATCTATATTTTCTTCACTTAACCGTCGTGAGAGAGGCATGGACGTTCTTGTTTCAGCTTTTGCAAGAGGGATACTATGAATGGTGTGTGCCTTTCTTAGCATTTCTTACACTCAGAGATCGCGAGTACATTCCAGCATCGCGAACTGGTGGCATCCACCATATTTCGAAATCGCATCCGTTGGCGCGTGACCAATTCTGCTCGAATCGACTCTCATCACACTAGAGATACCGATACGACCGCAGTTTTTCTCTTCCAAACAAGATTGACCGTGACAGGCTGGTCCGATTCTATCTGGAAGTTCACTTCCCTTACATGTGTGAACCTCATTCGCCGTTGGTGCGATCCTTGAAAGTCGTCACGTACTCCTCACCGATAGAACTGCTAGTGCAACCTACCACTAGCTGTAGTCTAATATGGGAACAGTCAGTTCAGGGCTCGCAGAACATCAACCACCAAAAGTCACCCCTTTATTCCACCCCTCTTCACCCCTCTCACGGTCTCACCCCCCTTCATCCCCTCATCAATCAATCAACCCACCACCCGCGACCTTTCACAATCAACTTTCCACCTCTCCCCCTCCCAGACTCGAACACACAAACTAACGGTGAAGCCGAAACGCCAAGAGGACTATCCTTCCAGTAATAGTAGTCCTCTGTGAACACGCCTGTATCGAGGTATCTCGAGCGGATAGCTCGGACCTTTGATCAGCTCTACTTGGCATGTTGGGTAGAGCATGGGTGTAAGTAACCGCCGTACTAGTGTAAGAGGAGGAGGAGGATACTGGATCTTTTGTTTGTTTTTG
Organism: Sistotremastrum niveocremeum HHB9708; assembly: GCA_001630475.1. Lineage (NCBI taxonomy): Eukaryota > Fungi > Basidiomycota > Agaricomycetes > Sistotremastrales > Sistotremastraceae > Sertulicium > Sertulicium niveocremeum. The sequence goes on from KV419423.1 coordinate 84,761, forward strand.
ACTTTTGACTTGGAGTACGTGAGGGTTTCGTGTTTTGTGTTTTTGTCGGGACTCGGGTGGCCGAGTTTGTTGATTCGGGCATGTTAATAATGCCCTTAAGCTTCACGTCGCGCCCCGCGGGGCATCAGAATTCAGAATTAAATCATTCTCTGCGAGAACGACCGTATGCACTATACCAAGTGACAAGTGTGCCATTGCCCAGACCAATCAGCTGATCAGCTGTCAAAGTTCGAAAGATCGACTCTAAGCTCCATGTAGTTCTATTTGCCGTCCGTGTTACAACTTGAATGCACCAGGATTCGCAATTTTTAGGCAAGTACTAGTAGTACCAGCATATGTCAGATCGGGGCCCCGATTTGGGAAGAATCCAAGGAACTTGGGTATTGTATGACTGCCACTGCCCTGCCGATGGAAGCACAATATGTTGATCAGTACTATATAGTATCTCAGATTCCGAACTTGCGAGGCTGGGGTCGTATGGGAGATCAACCGTCCTTAAGATTGACAATTGATCTGGATATGGAAATGAATATTGATAGGATTGATAGGATTGATATCAGGATCTCCAAAGCTAGTAGCTACTCACAGGACTCACGCAACTCACGCCACAAAAAAGCCGGTGCAGAACGATAAAATCAATTGTATATTTAACTATGATAAAGGATAGAGGAATCAAATTATCGATGGGGAGATGGGGTTTATCAATATCGAGATTATGCACGGCGCTTCTAGTGAATTGAAGTTGCCAGTGCATGAGAAGCTCGAGAAGCTCGAAGGCTGATTGGCTTTGAACGCACTATGTTACTTGTACTAGTATTCCAGATTCAGACTTGATAATGATGATGTCGATGTGCAATCATAATGACCCCAGAGAAAGAGAGAGAGCAGATAAAGGATTGGAGGATCGAAGGACTGGGTGATTGAAAGGGAAATCTCATGGATGGAATCCAATGGATGACTCATTTGATCCTTGTATCCTTCTTCCCCTCCTCATACTCATCCTTTCAATCGACGAGTCGACGAGTCAACCATTTGATGATTTGATGAATTGATGAGTTGATGATGTGTGCCGGACTCGGGGCGTATCTTGCAAAATGCAATATTAATGATGCGTATGATATACCCTGTTCAGTCACGGTCTTCAAGGCAAAAGGTCCAAACTCCAGTGTTTGGGACTAGTACTATTCGAAGACCGATGATATTGATATTGATATTTTCCTATTTTCCTATTTTCCTAGTACTGTAAGAATCTCGGATGACGATGTCGATGTCGGTGTCGATGGTGAGGAAACGTCTGTTTCGCGCATGAATATTAATGTGAGATTGATGATGGATATGATATGGGAGTACTTCTCTCTTCGAGCTTTGAGCTTCGAGCAAAAGGCGAATCGTCCAGTGTAGCGATTATTTGGGGTTGACTCGGATGACGGGTTACTATTGAAGTTGATGTCGATGGTGAGGAAACGTCCGTCTCGAGGATGAATGAGCGGTATGACATGCCAGTGGTCGAACGAATGAAATGGTACCGGTAGCAGCGACAATAATCAATAATTCAGATGAAGATAATATTGACGGTCCATCTCCGAACAGAAACGACTCGGCGGGTACTTAAACGTTTGAGAGGATTTCCAACTTTCGAATGACTAGTGCAGGCATTGATATTACTGTAGCGTTGGAGTGTTCATCAAACGAGAGACCGATATCACGGTTGTTAGATACTAGACAGGGAGGAGTCCCGGCAGTGGACCGTGACAAGAACTTGCGTAGAGGAGATGCTGGATCTGCCGTCTGAACAAGCCAGACATGTATGATGGTGACGTAAGGAAAGGAGCATTGTTCTGGGTGATCGCTTATAAAGGCCTGCCTTCAAGCTGCCTAGGCCTATAGGGGCATGTTATGTGACGATTTCAGACTAATCCTGATTGCGTTCCAAAGATTTTTGATTTTTGGGTATGAGAACTAGTGACTTCGACATGAGATCTTATCAAGTGTGTGCTATATCAAGAGTTGAATAGACGGGAGAGCTGACGTTAGCCCGAGTAATTGAGCAGAAGGAAAGTCCTGGTGAAACGAATCAGAATCAAGCCTGAGACTAAGCGGAGATAAACGGAGATAAACGAAAATAGATGACATCTGTCATCCGGACAAGGATTGAGCGCTGAGCGAAAACGAAGAGGTGCGGATCCGCAAGTGAGACGAGACGAAAAAGCAGTACCAGTGCGGATCCATCTTCCATCTCGGCGCCGAACCAGAAGAGGACGAGAAGACGTCTTGGCGTTACATTTAGCAAGGACCGCAAGTAGCGGAATCAAGTGTCTCTCATTCCACATGTACTCCATCTGCTCAGGAACCGGATGCGAATGTATGAATACTGTGCGAGTATGGTGTTAATGGTGGGTATGGGGAGTGTGGTGAGAGGTCGGTTGAGGGATAGCCGTTGAGTGCTTGAGTGAGTGACGCTAGCGCTGGTGGAGAGTAGTATGGAAGATGCCGTGGGATGACAGGGGGTGAGAACGTACTCTATACTCTAATAGTAACATAAATGGATGAATCACGCGACCTCTCATATATCCCCATTCTCCTTTCTTTTTCAACGGAATAACGAAATAACGAATGGACGAAGAGAGAGAGAGGATGAGACACACGTGCAAGATGAGGATGAGTATATGAGGAGGAGGTGACGACGGTCGTTAGCGTTGCGTTGAGATGGGATGGGATGAGATCGGAGCGGCATTCGGAGAGTTCTTGATCCGGGCTGGTGAGATCTTCAATCTTCTATTTCTTTCCTGATCCGGATCTCTCTCTTCTCCTCCTCTCCTCTAAATAATCCCAATGAGACTCACCTCCATAATCCAATCCAAGTTCCGATCGGCCGAATCACGAACGAAATAGGAAAGAAATGGACATGTGCCGATGACGTGCTCGAGTTCGGATACGAATACGGATGAGTATGACTGAAGAAAGAAGGCAAAGAAAGAAGGAATGGGGCCATATGGCATCTCCTCTACTCTCACTCGGCTCTCGGTTCTCGGTTCTCCTATACCCAGCTCCACAGCACTCAAATACTCCCCATGCCGCCTCCCTTCTCCGCACTCACTAGTACTGGCATACTCGCGGTTGTTAGTGGGAGACGATGGCTTTACGAACTCAACGACTCGTCGCTTTGATCCTGACGTGGATATTCGCAGTCATTGGATTCTCAACAGGTATCAACGCGCGTGTAAAGTACGTCCCCCCCTCCTTTTCTTTCTCCCCAAAAACCTAATACTGATGATTGTGGGTGTAGGACAGACCAAAATAAATCATTCGTAAAAGCAAACGTCCCAATCCCCGGCACAATAGTAACAATAAACACACACACCCTCGACATCCCAGGCGACATCCTCGTAACAGGCTGTGCAGGCCTCGCATTCTTTTCCTCACTCTTCATCCTCATACACCTCATCTTCCCTTCTCCCACCTCTCACTCACACTTTCTGGCCAAGAGGACGACGAGTAGGGCGTTTGAGACACTTGAAGGCGCCGTTTTGCTTTTTTGGACGACGTGGACTGCGGCGAGTGGAGCTGCTACGCTTGCTATTGCACGAACGAAGAGTGCTGTGGTATCTGCGACTTTGAATGGGACGCCTTTGCCGCAGAGTTTTATTGATCAGGAGGCTAAGGCTCTCGGACAGAATCCGGCGTATTGGGCTCAGTCATACGGTGCGCCCTTTTCCCTCTTCGTTTTTTTCCTCCGTATATTAAATCGGTGGTGGTTGGCAGTGAGATTGTTTACGATTATAATATGGCCCGCAGTCCTATTCGGCCTCCTCGCAACCCTCCTCACATTCATCGCCGCCTCCCGCCCCTCATCAAGAACAGACTCAATGGACGGACCCATGACCTCCAATGGAATGGCAGGGGGGATGGGTATGGGAATGAAAGAGAGAGGAATGGGAAGTAGGATGGGGATGGGACAGGAGGGAAGTGTGAGGAGTGAGAAGATCGATGAGGGGAAGGGGAGTAGTGAGGCTTCTGAACGGGTTTGAGCGAGTGCAACGAGCGCAACTCCAGAGACTGAGCTATGTTTTTTCGTTCGTTCGTTCGCTTTATTTTTTGATACCTGCCTTTCTTCTTCATGTCGTATGTCCTGCGTGGACTTGTATGAGAAGTAATTCAATCCAACCTTGATGCATCGATGTTAATATCATCTTCGTCAGACAAGTTGTCCAAGTCCTCTGTTCTTTCCCCTCTCGTCGGTGGTTTGAATGACGTGACATATGTATGCGCACGCATATACTACTGTACGTTCTCACTTCCTCAATCACTTTCAACGCACGCATATGCGCATATATACACCCTCGTAAAACTTCTAGGCACCTGACGACCTGTTACAACGCTGCTTCTACAAAATTGATTACAAATTGACTACGACGCAGAAGTGACGCACGGAAGAAAATTCACGCCGATCGTCCCCTCCCTCGATCTAAAGTTCAAACCTTCAATCTTTCAAGGTTCGGCATCTCTGCAACGGCATCTCGAAAGCTTGCCCGGCATCGATTTTTCAAACCGGCACGGCCTTTGCACGGCCTCTTGACGGGCCGAGTCTGTCATCTTCGTTGTTCCATGTGGATAACTATATATAGTAGTCGATGTTTGACAGGTTGTTTGATGACTGATATGTGCATTTGACGGGCTCTCACAGCTGATTGACGGCTTGCTTGACGGCGTCTTTGATCTTATCTACTCGCATGTATTTATCTAATCTTATCTTATTATTCCCATTCCTAGCCTCGGTACATGGAGTGTTGACAGTATCGATGACGTGCTGTTATAGTATACATCGCACGTTACAATCCTTCACTCAAACTGACATCTCCATACGATCCGTTGTAGTTTTTGATTCATTCTGTTCTGTTCGATTCTGTTCTGAGTTTGGTAGTCTGAAGTACATGCACAATGAAAGAGAAAAACTGTGAAAGAAATGGAAGAGATGAAACGAAAGAAAGAGGGAGATGCTATGTATGATATCGAGTCAGGACGTAACCTGCTTTTTGGAGTGTGATGTATGACAATGTGTAATGTGTCGGTAGTATGAGTTTATGAAAAGGATGTCGGTGGCGGGTGTATGACGGGTGGCGGATAGGTGGGTGGGAAGTCGATGAGGATGTGGATGGGTGGCGGGTGGCGGTTGGCGAGCAGTGAGGGTGAGACGAGGTCGAAGTTCGAGATTGGAAGTGGAACGAAAGGGTGAAGGGACGAGGGGACGAAGGGATAGAATGGACATCCGGCCGAAGCAGATCAAGAAGATCAAGAAACGAAATCAAGAAACCGATCCAAATAATATAACATGAATAAATTCCTCCCTCACTTCGCCCTCACATATCCTCAGTCCTCTTCTTCACGCCATACAATCTCAATCGCCCTCACATCTCACAGAGAGAAAAAGAGCAAAGGAGCGAAAAGGTTAGGGATTAAGGATTAAGGAAACTTAGATAAAGCCTCCCCAGGCGGAGCCTTCTGTCCCTCAAGCTCATAACATTCCCCTTCCTCATGTTCCATAAAACTCGTATCCGTATCCCCATCACGGTCGTGATGTCTTGATACGCTCGTCGTTGTAATAATATTGATCGGGCCTTTCGCCGCCGTCTACACCCCATAAACACATCAGCACCCCTTTCGATCCAAACAGAAAAGAAGGAAACGCCCTCGTAGAACGAGAGAGGAAGGGGACTTACACGATCCCAAACAGGCATCTCAGCACTAGTCTCCAACCCCACCCCTCCTCTCCCTCTCGAACTCGGTATCCGTCCACCGCGTCCACTAGCGGCATTACCTAAACCTTTCATCCAACCCGAAGCATCTTTTGAGGCTCCTGTAATCGTATTTCCGGAGTTTTCGGTTACTTGGGGTGTTCGTGCGTTGAGGGTTGACATTAGGGAGTTTGTGTACATTTTTGCGAGGGGGAAGTTGAAGAGGAGGTGCAGGGAGTTGGCCTGTTTTCGTTTGAGGTTAGGTATGGGGGTTTTTATGGAGAAATGGAGACCTACGAAGTTGAGGAAGATGATGAGGTCGAGAGTTGCCCATAACGCGGTTATCGCGCCCGTTTGTAACGTCACTACCCAACCCCACATTTATCAGCCCAATGCCACACCCGAACGAAAGGAAAGACGTACATCGAATGATCTTAGTAACGATATCATTCGTCGAAGGCATCCCGCTCCGATTCTTATGCTACACCCCCCATAAATCTCTTATCATACGAACGGAAGAGGGAGGGGGGACGTACGAGGTACCATGTCAAAGAACCGGTGATGATGAAATCGCACACCATGGAGAGGACGAGCCATAGGATGACGAGAGCTTGAAATTTGTGGAAGTCGAGGAAGGACTTGACGAGTGTTACGGCTATCGTGACTCCAATGCCACAAACTACAAACACGTCAGTTTTTGTCCCAAAAAATAGGAAATGTGGAGGGAAGGGACGTACGGAGTTGGATAAATGCAAAGACGGCGATGACGATTCCGAGGAGGAGGGATTCGGTGAGTTTGTAGACGCGCCATGCGAAGAATGTTTGAGCGGTTGAGGAGATGAGGACTGTCGTAACGGGGACTGTAAAATAGACAAGGGATTAGAATATGATCAAGGGGAGATATCACGTGGCGAAGCGAGATCAGGGCAAGCGGCATGGCAGGGCGAGAGAAAGGGGAGACGGAGACGGCGTGCTCGGGAAGAAGGTATGGTACGTACTCAATGAGAAGACTGTCAATTGTGTCAGTTTAGTGTTCTGATGATAGGAGGGAAAGGGTGAGACGTACCCCAGTTTGTGTTTAGGATGTTGACAAAGTCCCCTGCCGAGCAAGTTAAGTTAGTTGGGAGTTAGTTGATGAGAAGGGGGAGGGCTTACCGAAAAGAGTGACGGTGTATATGTAGACGCAGGCCGTTTCGATGAGGGTATGTAGGAAATCTGCTACTAGGAAATAGCCGACCATAGCCTTCATCCAAGTTGGATCCCTGCATTTCGCATTAGCACCAAGTCACACGACACGAATTGCGAGAAAGGGGATGTACCTGGGATAACGAATGAAGTAGAGGTAACATTGAGTAATGAGGATGCCGCAGAGGAGAAGACTGCAGGCTGGAGAGAGATGAACGAGATGGGTTAGCACGAACAAAAGTCGTAATCGCGGAGGCGGCAGCAAAATTGGTACGTACCTGTGCCTATGACCATGGGTCCAAGAACGAAATCGAGTTCACCCATGGTTGCAAGAGAGTGTGAGGGGAGGCTGGGGATGCAAGCAAGTTGAGAGTTGTCCGGGGGCGTTTTATAACGTGACGGGAGTGGTGCTCATAGAGTAAGGGATGGAGAGAAGGTCAAAGCATCGCAACAATCGAGATGAGAGGAATCGTGCTCGGCTAACGACCGGATGAGCGGAGATCTGGATATGTACGGGACAGGATGGAATTCAAATAAAAAGGAGGGAGCAAAAACAAAATGGACCTTGCCTATTTGGGCAAGAAGACAAACAAACTCGGGTCAGGGTCGCGTTTTCATTCCGGTACGTCCGTTGCATGCTTCGCTTCTGCTTCCGAATCCGAATCCGAATGCTGTATCGAGGCCCATTCGAACTCAGTGGCGAGGAAAAAAGAAGAAAGAAGAACGTAATGATCGAAGGAGATGATTTACCGTTCAGTTGGTCGTCCACGTCAAATTCGGCTGTCTGGATACTGTACATACACGACCATAACATACGGCCGTAACGCCGTAACGATCTCAGGAACCGGACTTTCAACATACTCACAAAAATATCACCGTAACGTTTGGAATTTTTGACATACAGTGACGCCCGGATATACCAGCCGGCGTAGCCGGCTCGCCCAAATTTCAAGACTTAACATATTTCGAGAGCATTTGGCGTAACGTTACGCCAATCTCACATACAGATCCCACGATTTCGGCCGTAACGGTATGTTACGGTCGTGTATGTACAGTAGTAGATATAGTAAATCCCCCCTTCTTCCCATACGCACAAACATGATCCTCTTTCTCATCCCCGCCCTTCTCCTCGTCGCCGCCTTCGCCGTCAAGGCTATCTACCACCTCTACCTCTCCCCTCTAGCTCGCCAGGGCATTCCTGGCCCTTGGTATGCTGCTGTATCCGATTTATGGTCCACCACTCAGCAGCTGTCCCTCCGTCAATTCCGTGGGGTTGACGCTCTTCTCAAGAAATACGGACCTGTCGTGAGAATTGGCAAGAATAAGGTATATTCTATTTCATTTCGGCTCTTATCCCTGCACGTCAGTTTAATCTCCTTTCCCCACTCCCCACAGGTCGTCTTCCTCGATGTCCAGGCTCTCAAAACTGTCTATGGTGTCACTGCGAAATTCGACAAGAGCGATTTTTATCAGCGTTTCTTGACCAACCATAATCAACACAGCTTCACCTTCATCGACGCCAAGGATCATGCTAATCGCAAACGATCATATGCCGGTCATTACTCTGTTACCAACCTCGCTCGTTACGCTCCCAAAATCGAAAGAGTCCTCCTTCAGATGGTCGACGGTCTCCTCAAAAACGGCGGAAAATCGACTTTCGACGTCATGTCGCTTTACAGACATCTTCTCGTCGATAACATTTTCAACGTCGCTTTCGACACCGACGTCGGTATCATGGAACGTTGGACTCGCAATGAGTTCAGTCCTTTGGATCAGGCCGTTACTGATTTCCCCAAAGCTCAGACTATGGTGCGTAGCCGCGTCTTATCGGATTTTATTCTTTTTTTAATGTCTTGGCAGATCGAACTCTTTCCCCGCCCCCTCACATTCCTTCTTTTTTCAATCCCCCACGCTCGCTTACAATCGTTCCTGAGGTCCGACGTCATTCTATGCGAGGTACGTTTTTTTCGCGATACCGCTGGATGAGTACTCATTTCAGGTAGGCCGCAACTGGTATCTTCAAAAAGGCACTCGCGGAATTCGAATCCTCCAAAGCTATTGAGTCCTCAGACGACGAGAAAGCGGACTCCGAGAACGCCGGCCGCGAAGTAGACGGCAAGTCCCTCATTCGCCGCATGCTCGAATTCAAAATGCCCGACACTGGCCGCCGTATGACCGACCTCGAAATCATCAGCGAGGCCCAGTCTCATCTGTAAGTGACACTTTTCCATATCTGACGAAAATGTGGCTCAGTCACGCTTGAATAGTATTGCCGGGTCGGAGACTACTTCTACGACTATGTCATATGCGACTTTCGAGCTATCTCGTCGTCCGGATGTCGTTTTCCGTCTGAGACAGGAGATAGATTCTGCTATTCCGGATTTGCGCACTATGGGCGATTTGACTATGTTGCAGAATTTGCCTTATCTTAACGCGGTCATCAAAGAAGGTTTGTTTCTCGATGTTTTGAAGTGGAGACGCTTGAAGCTTATTCGTAACCGTGGCGTTAGTTCTCCGTCTTTATCCGGCTATTCCTGGTCCTCTCCTCCGAAGCGTTCCCGCCCATGCTCCCGACTTTACTATCGGTGGTTACCACATTCCTCCCGGTACTACTCTCGCAACCCAATGCACGACTCTCCATCGTCAGAAGGAAGTCTGGGGTGAAGACGCGGATGAGTTCAGGCCCGAGCGATGGTTCGAAGAAACTGAAGCTATGCGAACCAACTTCATTCCTTACGGTCTCGGAGCCAGGATGTGCTCTGGATGGAAGTAAGTTGCTTTTCATTTTTTAATTGACAATTCATTGATTGCAAAATAGTCTGGCAAACGTCATGCTCAGAGTCCTGTTGTCAACGTTGACGAGGAACTTTGACATTATCGCCGCGCCCGAAACGACTCAGAGTTCGTTGTACGTTCTCGAGAGTTTTGCTTCGTTCCCCCTCGCATTGCAGGCCAAGTTTAGGTTTATTCCCAGGACTGAGTGATCCTGCGGAGTTAGTAGTTGGACTTAGGATTTATCTATGGAATAGATTTCCGCTGGGACAGAAACTTCATATCTATCTTTACATGCATTACATAGTTTTCAATATCATTTGCAATTGGATCTATTCTATTTGAACACCTCGAAGGTTGGAACACTTCCAAGCGACTCCATTGCTCTCGCGAAGGGTGGACAAATGTGAAAGCTCGAGCAAGTCTTGTCCACATGCATTGAACAATGATTGAATGACTTAGCGAAATTTGCATTGAGTGGAATGACACAGTCTCGCTGCTTCCGATAAAAACCGAAGACGGATCACTGAAACTCGAAGAAGTTTTGCTCAGTCGCACTGTATTGGATTCTCAAATTTCAAAGCTCGCGGTCCAGACCCATCATTCACCATTGAGAGCTGCCCCCTTGTCGAAGGCAGGCGTGAGATCGTTTGGTAAACATCTCAATGAACATGCTTCTGTTCTCCGCACGTATAGCAAAAAAAGAATCCGTAAGATCTTAGCGTCTCGAAATTCTGCGAAGGAAGCGGAAGTTTCGAGCTTAGAATTTCGAAGTCGTAATATCGTAAGAACAGGAAGAACCGTCAGGTTAGTTTGATCTTTGATGCGCCGCGCATGGGGTTGGTTGCAATCTTGGTCCCTGGAAAAGTCATGCGCGTTGTATGCTACTTGATTGAGCTTGATCTGCCCTGCCTCAATATGTTAGGCGAATGTATGCTACCCTGCTATGACCACGACTGGAGGTCATACCTACGTAAACCCTCGCAATTTTTCCCGTTGCACGATCACGGCATCTGATCGGAAAGTCGATCAGGATTTAAGGATTTAGATCTTGAGTCCGTGCCGAGTGTTCGGCACGCCATTCTGGGCCGGGATACAGGGGCGGAAGTAAATTTGCAGGTTAGCTAGCGTGCGAATGTGCTATATCGGGATCCGGGAACCCCGTTGGGTCTTTCATGAAAGGGTCATGCATGGCTAAGATGACAGACGGAGATCACAATCCAGGCACGGAAGAGAATGTTTGACAGCACGCAGATTTAATGGACCAATAGATTCCAGATGTTACGCTATGCGCTATCACTTGAGCGCTATCGTTCTGCAACACTAAGTGGAGCATACAGCCGCTTCGTATTCGTGATTCAGGGAGAATAAACGATACACTTCTCCCGACGAAACCGCCTGCCTACGTATATTGAAACTGGGGAAAGCGGCAGCATCTGACCGTCTAGACCCTTTGACAACCGGCAACGGTCCGATCGGAATCTGTTCGAGTTTTTCAATTGGATCGGGTCACATTCTTGCTTACCCTTCGGCTAGGCTCTCCGTCATGGGGAATAAAGAAATGAATTTTTAAATGAGAACTTCTCTTCTCACTCCACTTATTTTGACAGAAGCACTGCTCTTCGTGGTGCTACAACACGATATATTGACAAACTCGAGATCTATATCAAGGGTCGTCGACAACCCCAGTTGCACTCGATCGGTCGATTCGGTCGACGAAAAAAGTCTTCACGAAATTCCAACAGCTCAAACAGAATCCGTACTTTCTCACGCCACGAGGAGGACAACAGAAGAAGTGCGTTTTGCATGCATGGAGAGTGATAGAAATATTCAATGGTGCGCTTGATGGATCCTAAGATTTAAAGAGGATGACGAGTGTATAGCGTTTTATCGACAAAGCAAGATATCCAACATAGCAACGAAAAACAAACTGAAGATGTGCAAAGAACATTAGAAAGCTCGACTATCAAGTGGAAGTTTTTTTCTGGCCCTCTCAGAGTTCCTAATACTCCGATGGACCATCACTGTAGTTTCCTGAAATACCGCCGTCACTGTCGTCACTGGATCCATCCCTCCCTGGCTGCTGGACCTCTAGATAGTCATTCGTCGTCGCTTCATCCTTTATCGGTCTTGGTTTCTGATACTGATAGCCTACGAAACTCATAACACTAGCGAGGATAGTCAGCTCCACCGAGGGTCTGCGGTGATAAAGATAAGAGATAACATACTATATCGAACCATCCCCACAGCCGACGACGACTTCCTCATGACTGAGCGCCATCGACATCGGATTCATACCTGGCGTTGCTAGACCCTTGAAGTCTTTTGGAAGAGGTCCTCTAAGCCCAGATAAATCCAAGGCATCAGGACTTTCGCTATCAGCCAAGGCTTCCCAAGCTCCGCCAAGGGCCATAGTAGCGGTATTGAAATCAACAATAGAGTCCGGCTCTAACTGTAGAGTAATCCCTGTCGAATTGATATCGTTGTCTTCAGATCCTTCCAAAGTCTTGGGCTGTCGGTCTTGGTGCGTAGACATGAAAATCTTGTTACGAAAAGCCGTCAGGAACTCTTGGTCAATGTGCGGACAATAGCGTTTAACTCACCCTGCGGTCCGCACCCGCCCTCGTACTAAACCTGGTTGCGGTGACCACTCGCCTCTTCCTGGGATCCACAGCTCCGACGGCAACATCTGGCGTTTCGACAACGGCGATGATTTTTGGAGGCGCAGTCAAGACGGCCGCCACCCCTGCTCTACCCGCCAGACTCACACTTCGGTTCATCACAGGTGCATCGCGCGAGGGACTTAAGGGAGTTGTAGCGTTTCTGGAATAGGCGGACGGAGCAAGCGACGGGCGTCGATTCGTGCTTTTGCTGAGATTTGGGTATTGAGCGGATGTCTGACGGCGGGAGTTGGCCAGGGAAGAAGTTGAGCGTGAGAGGGAGGAAGATGGTCGAGATCCGGGTCGTATGGGCGTAGTTGGGGTAGTTGACCCGTTGGTGGGAGACGTAGGAGACAAAGGTAAGTCGTCCGATTCTGACCATTGAAGATGCAAGATCAAATTCTTGGTGGCACACTATTACTCGCGCGTCAGCTTGGCTTTGAGTTTATGGTAGCACACGTACAGTCATCTGATTGCCATTCGCCGCGAACCATCTATTCAAACGTCAGCGAACAGATATGCCAGAACTATATAGACATACTGAAGCATGTTATTAGCCCCTACGCCGACTGTCGAGATTCGATTTGCAAGTGACACGTCGGCGCCTAGCTCTGACAGCTTGAATTGAGAGATCATCTCCCTGCGCTCTGCCATACAAGACGGAGTCAGCATTTGGCCGACGACCGAGGATGGATTGGCTCACTTATGGAGAATACACGAACGACGCCATCAATGGTGACGCTGACAACGCGCTCGCTGGCGCTATCGCTGCCATTGCCAATGATCTGTACGCCGATGTTGAGGTTGGTCTGCTGACCAAAACGCACGATCTTGGTGCCTTGTCTCCAGTCCCAACAAACCTGCAGCATAGTACGCCTTGTCAGAGGACATTTAATTGAAGTAACAAATTCGCCCACCAACGCCTTATCGGCGCCTGCCGAGACCAAGTGCTTGGATGACAATGCCACCGCCCGTATACCGTATAGATGACTATATATGATCATGAGAGAGTGTCGTCGTGATAAAATTCATCACTCTTACCCTTGAAGTTGCTGCAGAGGATTGAATGTGACCGACGAGAACACGTGCACTCGTCTGATGGAGACAGTCAAGTGACGAATCTGGGGCTATGAAAGGGGACAAACCCGACATCATGAAAGCCACAGACAAATACCTCTGTACACAGTAAGTGGCAGCTCAGAATAGCAGATATCGGACATACCCTCATCAGCGAGATAGTCGATACAGCTCACGGGTTTCTTCACATGAAGGCACTTCTTCTCCTCTCCAGTTGTAATATCCCAGAATCTGATCGTTTCGTCGTAGCTCCCACTGATGAGTCGCTTCCCTATCGTATGCATATGAGAATTTAAATTAAGACGGCTGGGGGTGTGGGTACCTCGAAGAATCAAAGTTGTGCAGAAATTCGTATGACCTTGAAGGAACCGGATATTCTGAGGTAACGCATAGCGGAAGTTGGATTCTCGATGATGAAGGGAACGGTACAGAGGTTCCCATTGCTCGGGCTGTGAAGGCGCGCGTACGGGAACTGGGTCTGTAGCCGTTAGGACCAGACAATGATGGCGCCAGATGGCTGGATGATGAACCATATTTTGCCATTTCTTGGAGACCTGTAAAGTGCATGTGTGGGTCCGCTAAGAATATTTGTACTTGCATTGATTGCGCTTACGACTTCCACCTCGAGCAGTTCTGACACGGATAGGTGTTTGAGGATCGCGACGGAGACCTCCGGGGGAAGATTGCCCAGGATATCGAAGGTGGATTTAGCGTATTTCTCGAGCAATCTGATTTGCTGGGTGATATCGCCTGGCACACATGAATCTAGAATAATTGACAATCTATGAATGATAAGCATGGCGCTGAAGATTAAGCATGACGAAACTCACAATCTCATGCGGTCAGCAAGCTTGAGGCTGCGGACGGCACGTCGTACTTCTCTCTCGTTGAATTTTCCTTGCCCGTCTCCTCTCAGCGCTCGCACCAGGTCCCAATCATCTCCCGAAAACTCCTTCCGACTCATCTCCACAGCCTCCTTCGAACGACGTTGTTCTTCATAAAGACCGCGGGCCTTCTCATCCTCCAATTGCTTCCGAAGAACGCGTACTTCAGCTTGCAGTGCATGCATCTGAGACGCGGTCGATATTTGTGCCTGCTCAAGTAAACGCTTGTAAGTGGTCAACTGTCCGACATGCTCAGTTTTAACCTGGTCCAATAGGCGTTGCATGTTCTCTGACACGAACGAATCAAGATCCTCTTCGGTCATGACGCCAAGAGAGGATCCTTCATCCCAATCCGAGTTGAGATGTGCAACTGGACCGGGCGAGCCTTCAGAAATTCGCCGATAAAGGCTGGCAGGAGACTTTTCCATTAACATGACATTTTCGGAGTCTAAGACGCCTTTGGTTGACCATGGCAGTCTAGGTACAGGTTCCAGCGAAGGCTTTCTGAGAGGTGTCGTCTTAGGCGTGGTTTTAGGCGTAGATCTCTTGCTTGAAGCCGAGGGACGTGTCGGAGTGGATGCTGTTCGAGACCTGACCGCAAATGGATCATGGTGAGCCATCGGTGAGCCTGCAGGTGAGCTGATGACAGGAGGGGGAGGGGGGCTAGCAATTTCGGAGAGCGGAACACGTGTTGTTGTAACGACGGCAGATGAAGCTCGTCGCGTCCCTGTCTTAGGCGCCGGCAGACGCGACGGTTGTGCTGCCTGCTTTGAAGTCATTGGAGGAGTCGGGGTCGCGTTTGGTGAGCGCGACCGCGTTGCAATGCTCCTCGGGGAAGGCATTGTCTTCAACTCCCGAAACAGGTAAATCAACGCAGCTGACAGTTGTTGACGCGTTGTTTGGCCACTTCCATCTTCGATCATCTTCTCTTCACAAGCAAGGCATTCAATTTGATCGTGGCAGTCATTATAAAAAAGTGGAAAGATAGATATACAAAGTGGCACGTCGAGCAATACTCTTCATCCATCATTTTCGCCCTCTAATCAGGCAGATCCCAAGAATACACGCGTCCCATCCAATCACCAGTAAAAAGTGATTCCCTGTCATATCTTTAGGAACCACAGGCATCGTGATATGCGGAATGAACCACTCACCCTACGAATCTTACCGCCGATATACGACTGGAATCTTCTTTTCGACTCTTAAGCTCGCGCAAAGTCTCAAATCTCCAGCCGTCATGCCCATTATCATCGCTTCTCCATGCCCACGTTCGAAGAATCACGATGCCGTTGTCACCGCCTGCAGCAAGTACTCCTCGTCGCGAGTATTCACGTTCGTGGAATGCGAGACAAGTGATGGGATCGTTCCGGGACAACTTCAGACTCGTGATCAGACGCGCGTTGATCGTGAAGAGTCTCAGAGAATGCGCCGTGCAGACAGCAATGTGGCCCTATCAATGGCTTCACCATCAGAGAAAATCGCTTGACGAGTTGGGAACGGCTGGAACACGTACCGTTGACTCCATGATAGCTATCGCTGTTATCTCTCCTTCATCCACGTCTTCACCAAACTGTGCCGACCTAACATGGATGCCTCGATTGAGGTCCCAAATCCGAAGCTTTCCGTCTTCACCACCACTGACTACCATACTCCAGGCCCTGCTAGAAACGATTTGAGTGACGCGCCCGTGGTGACCACGCATGACATGGGTCATTGTCAAAGTAGCGTGTTCGGCGAGATTCGGTCGTGAGCGTCGCCAGAATCGAATGATTCCATCTAGTGATCCAGTGACGAGCACATTTGAATCGGCGAAGTGTGCACAAGAACATTTTATTTCTTCGAAGGCTTGTGCTGGCTGAGGAGAATAGGTCCAGTCAAGCGTTTGATCAAACATCGTAAGAGCTTACCTTCCGATCGATGTAGAAGCCCAGCGTGTGGTCTATGCTACCCCACGTTATTTGCTCGTACGAGTTGCCCGGGACGTAGAGCTGTGATGGTGCACACGGGAGGATCTTTGCGTCAACGATATCCACGGCGATGCTGAAGACAGGAGTGCCGATAACTGAGAGAATATGAACACTTTACAATCGGCGAATGCTCTTCGACCGTACCTTTCACAGGCTTAGCGCACTGCACGAGGAGGTGTGGGTCTTCTTCGATGCCGTATAAGTATCCGATGGGAAGGGTGGGGACACCATGGGTGAAGCGAGCGGGATGGGGTTGATGGAATATTTTGCGAGGCGTTTGTCCAACTGATACCTGATAAGGACTCTGCGAGACGGATACTCCAGATCTTAACTCACAATTATGGATAGTGCTAACTGCAGCCTCTCGTTCCCTCACATCCTGGATGTTATCCAGATCTTCGACGAGAGAACGTTAGAAGTGGCACGCGGCGCTATGTGGGTAATCACCTATTTCGCCCTCATAACTGAGTGGATGGAAGCAATTCAAGCTCTCTATATCCCGTTGTTTGCTTCCCCATATCAGGTCTATCCAGGCCGGAAGATTGCGCGATACGTGTTCACTCTCCAACGCTCGACGATGCAGCGAGATGAACAGGAATGGATCATCATGAGCCCAAGGTGGTAACTTGACGTTGTGCACCTTCTCTCCCGTGTTCTGGTTTCTTCCGAAGTCCAAGTTGGCAGTATTTTCAAGGAATCTGGGGTATAGCATGTTAGCACCAGATCTGCCTTTAGAAGGATGTTGACATACTCCGGGCAGGTGAAGAATTCGGGAATCAACTCGCGCACATCGCCTCTGCTATCCCTCGAGGCAGACTCGTACGCGCGGCCCACATCGCTGAAAAGGGTTAGACGAATGACAACCGGGAAACAGTAGAACATACCTGAAAAGCCTATCAGGTAGATCCCAATCTCCTCCCTATAGCCTATTGTCAGTCACGTCAATGGTATTGCAAGGCGAAACCCCACTTGTAAGGTTTTGAACATATTCGTGAACGGCGCAAGCCGGATGAGGAAGTGACAGACGATCATCGATGAGCTGAAATGTGTGCCATAATGGAATGGTTGTTCGTTAACACTCTGCAAGTCGGAATACCGAGACATTGCTGCTTCTCGTCTCGCTTCAGTGAGCGCACCCATGGGGCGTGTGAGACTGGCCGGATTCTTAGCGGGAGTAAATGGCACGAGCAAGAAACTCACTCTCGAAAAGAAGACGGCGACTCAAAATCGAGCTCTCCGGAAGTATAATCTTCCAATATCCAAGCTGACAATACGTGAGTTTAATTTGCGTAATATAATCTTAGTCAGCATACGAAAGACTGGATATTGGGTCGCGTCCTCTGGCGTCCTCCCTGACGCTTGGTTCAATATACACAGATAAGTAAACTTGAGGGAAAGTCAGAAGAAATATCGATTAAGGATACTCCAGCGACTCACATTGCTGATCTCGCGTGCTTGCCATCTTCTTTGAGCGGTCGACACTTCATCACTGAAGCTCTCATGCAGTTTAGCACTCATTTTGCCGAAGATAGGTGTCCTTGATAGTGCGCTGGGGGTGACACTGTCCAAGACCTTATTAAGCCCAGATTGTTGACTGAGTTTGGTATAGATCGACTGTCGCGCTCTCTTATCACCGAAAACGACGAGGACGCTGGTGAAGTCACGGAAATACAATTCCAGCCTAACAGACGGCGTGAGGATTATGCGAAGGGGCGGGATGATATGGCCTCACGCAACATCTCTGAAAAGACATGTTCTTTTGCTGAAAGTGTTTACTTCGTTGTAAGGCCTATGGGGGGAATTAGCCGGGCGACATTGTGCTTATCGGCTGACGCACCATCTTCTTGCTCTCTGTGATCCGCTGAACTCGAGCACACTCCCGGGCACTGCTATCAAACTCTTCGGCGCATCGCGTGCGTCTATGATCTCGCCGTCCGAATTCTCCACTAAACCGTCCAACATGTAAATGTGTGTTCGGCCCAATATGAGAAGTCCAGCTGTCGCCTTAGTTCAGCACGGCTCTTGATTATCGAACACCCACGACTTACGGAATGAGTCAATCCCAATTATCCGAGTTACGGTTTGGACTGCTTCCACCACATCGCCAGACTCCAGCTCGTGCCTGATTCTTCGATGCTTATCTTCGACGATGTCTTCACGCCAGACGTCGTTTGCTTGATATGATATCAGACCAGCGTGTGGTGATCAGCTTAAGGAAACTACCTTCGCCATCTACTGATGAAAATTCGTAGGTCTCCGCCCAAGGGGGAGCCTCAACCATGACTGCAGATTGATCGTCGGTTACGGATTCAACAATATTGCGGCTATCGTCGTGATGCACTTCGGAGACGAGAAATTGAGTGACCTCGGGCTCCAGCTTCTTCCTATAGAGAGGTTAATTAACTCAATGCACATGATATTGGTTTGAATTCGAACCGAACGCGGAACGGCCCTTCGGTCAAGTCAAGCCTCCAATGATGCGGATCCGTCTCGTCTGCCCATAAGCCAGGCTCGGAGACGAGAGGCAGTTGCCACTCGTTTAACGCGTCCGCGCTGCGATGACGTTCACGTCTGCAATCCAAAATGATCGTCATGCGATATCCACGAATGTAGAACAGAAGGGCTTACAGATCTGCGACATGCTTCTGTAAGCGTCGCATCTCCGTTTTCGAGATTATTGCTCTCCATTCTTGAAGACGACTAAGGGTTTTCTGCAACGTGCTATCCACTACCACCTTGAGTCCAAGGCGGCTTCCGGAAAGGGGCATATCTGTTGATTGAGCTGCGCCAACAACCTTCGCGATGGCACTCGGATCGTTAGCGCCTGCTTGACGCTCGGAAAATTGTAAGACCTGAAGCAACTGGAAGGGAATCAGCACTCCATGAATTATGGATCAAGGGTACAACGGACTTTCTTCTTCTGAGCAGAGTCAAGGTGGCCTTCTAGAGTGATAGATAAAGTGAAGTGATTGAGCTTCTCTTGAATGCGGATTAGTGAGGGTCTCGGGTCTGTGAATTCGGAGATCAAGATCGCATAACGTCCGTAGGATGCTGTCAATAAGTTAATATTTTGATGGGATTTGAGCGCCCGACGGAATGCATGGGATGTTGATTGCAAGTTGATTAGTTCCTCGAGAATTGCTTCACACAGCTGATCCCAATCTTGGTCCGCATAATGATGTTCTAAGGCTTCGCCAGTACCGACTAGCTCTAAGCCATGCCCGAGTGAAGCCAGGATCGCAGGAAGGATATAAGAGCAAGATAAGGCCGAATGTTCTGTATTATTGGTGGCATTCCTTCCTTCATTCTTCTCAGTCCGTCCGAGTAGCAAATCAAAGGCCGCTGCATGAGCAAGAGGATTCCATGCGCGGGGTAGGATGGTTCGCAGGGCAAGCCACCCACTAACGAGTTCAAATTTGCGACCAAAGGAAGAGTTGCTCTCGATGAGCAACCTAATGAGAATGAGCACTTGTTCGGCAACAGCAGGAGATGGATGCTCTCCAAGGATGAGGAGGCACACGCGAGTGACTGGCAGCGCCGCGATAAATTTGTTGAGATTTGCGCGCTTGCGTAGTAGGCCGACCAGCATTCTGAACGTGAGCTCAGCTTTCTCACGCTGGTGATACTGATCGATTTTTGAAAGAAACGACGTTGGGGAGGGAGCTGATGGCGTGGCTACATTGGGTTAGACAAAGGGTAATGAAGGATAGAGGTGAACGCCTTACTATCGTGAAGATGTGCGGCAATATACGAAACCAAGGGCTTGATTGTAGGACCGGCCGAAAAGTCCGAATCCGCACAGATAGCGATGGCATCGATGAGAGCCGGTATCACTTCCAATTCATACCAAGGTGTTTGCAAGGCGAACAAGAGACGATTAACCAGCCCAAACTTGGACAATTTCTGCTTCATGTTGAAACGGGCATGAATGTTGTCCTTGAAAAGGAAGGAGAAATGGCCGAGGTGGGCCAGCTGCACTTCAGTCGGAGTATGTGACCAGATCTCGAAATCAAGGGCAATGAGTGCATATGCCGGCGTGTTGAAGACTGTGGAGTGACTTGAACGGGATGAGACCTTGGGACATGTACTACAAAGTTGACAAATTTACCTCAGCCGTCGGAAATTGATGCCGAAAAACTCGAACAACGTGTAGAAGATGGCCATGTCAATCAATGCCACCTTTGGACGGAGGAGTTTCGCAAGGATTTCGTATCCATCTAGAGAGAAAAATCCTCAGTATCTGAGTTCGCATAGATGGTGAAACTCACGAATATTTTCGACTTCTTCCGAATTCTTCCAGCTAGTTTGGATCGTCTGGGTAAACAGCACCAGGGAATTAAAAAGATCTCGACTGTTCTAGTTTCGTGCTTAGTGAGTTCTAGAGATTCGTGAATACGATAAGGAGTCGCATACTTCAGAAATCTCGACTAGACGGAGGGTGATGACGGGTCCACCGATTTCCCAAATAGAATCATCCAAGCAATGCGGTTTCGATACAAAAACATCGCCATGCAGTCGTCCTTTCGGTGAATCTGGACTGCGAGAGCTTCCGCTAACTACGTCTCGGGTAATATTCGGTAGCAAAGCACCGGCTGGGCTGATGGCGAAAACGATTTGACTCTCGGAAAAGCCGAATCCTTCCGTGAGTGCCTTGATGATAGGCGAAGCAGCTTTGGGATCTGGCCGAACCAGCGCAACTGCAGCCAAATGGATGTTCAATGACGTGGCTGCCTCGTAAGTCAACAGTTTTATGGGAGAGCGAGTCTGGAAGTTAGAGCTATATCGCGGGCCCAAGTGTTGTACCAATCGCATCAGTTCGTCATCTGCAGTCCGGGATTAGATTGATGAGCACATGCAGCGAGCTTATGTACCTAAGGGGGTAGAGAGAAGATATGCAGATGCTAACGACCATTCGCAATCGCTATTCGGGGTCTTATCGCCCAGGAAGTAAATGACGGGTGTATTGTTGGCGTCCAGGCGAGGATAACTCCAGTTGAAGGAGTCCGTCAGGATGCCATCCACGAACAACCCTGTACGATTCATTAGCGTCACTCAAGTCTCGCAATGAAACGGAGGACGAACGTATTGATGGTTGTACATGCTTTGCTTTATGGTGTACAATCGCAAGATGGGTCCATCTCCCTTTATGGATTGTGGCGTTTTCGAACGTCGCCGTCTTCCTTTCCGCAACGGAAAAGAAGGTCAGGCGGCCAGTCGGGTTGAGACTCAGATTGATTAGTTCTCTGGCTGCTGACCCCGCACGAAATAGGGTGTAGGGTTTGGTCTGAGGAAAAGATTCTACGCGAAGCCACATCTGAAAACTCAGTGAACACCTGCCAATTGACAGATGGAAAGCACATACCATGAAGCAAAGCCCGTTGGGACATGGCATTCCCTGATCGCCCTCTTGGGGCAATTCTAACGATGCCGTCTTTCGGAAGATAAAGTGTTCCGGCCATTTTGTTTTGGTGGCTCCTCGCAGAGTCTCCAGTGGTCCCTGGTTAATGAATCTCCCTCCTGGAGCCGATCGCTGCAGCATAATACGAGTCTCCAATGGACTAGCTCCCATCTCCAACAACCGTTTAATTAATTTGGCGATGATTCCTTCTTCTCTCTCATTATGAGTCACATGGTGACATTGATCGTATCGTAGAAGCATGTTAGGGATTAGAGAAAGGCTTTGAAGATTGGCAAGATTCCAATGGCTGCTGCTCGCCAGCTGGTCGCACAGACGCCATATCAAATAAGGAAATTGGGTTTCATTGCCGTTGAGAAGGGGGATGAAATTGATTAGGACGCCCAATGCACCAGCGCTATGAATTGTGCCCAGCCGAGAAGCGTATCCTTGGATCGATTCTTCCAGAGAATCGGGTGGGATGTCTCTCAAGGAAGAAAATATTCCAGAAATTGAGAAATCAGAAAGGGACAGGGCCAGCGCGAACCCCAGGATGTGTTCACAAAAATTATGGTTGCTGACGAGCGAGGAGACTGCGCTATGGAGATGATCCCAACCTATGTTGCACTAAGGAAATAATTAATACGAAGAAGGTTCATGATGGACGGATTATCACTTCAAAGTATTCATTATTCTCCGGGTGATTGAGTAGCGTGTCGTTTAGTAGAACGAAGGAAAGCCGGCATATTTCTAGTACTTCTGCCAGCTTCTCGGACGAATCTTCATCCTTGGGTAGCTCTAGCGTTAAAAGAGTCGTAATGATCATGAGGAAACCGTCAAGTTCTCTGAATACATCCCGAGTGGCCGGTTCCTCGGCAAGTATCCTATGAATCTCAGACAAGATCTGCTCTCGTAGCGGTCAGCAGAGCTCACGCTATGGCGTGGAACTGTACGCACTTGAACCTGCAAAATCGAGTCTTTCGTCTCTTTCACTGCTTCCACATTATAACGCATCAATTGGATCATGGCATCTCGTGCAAAGTCTTCGGGAGTCTCAGTAATGACTGGACTCTGTTCGCCGAACCCGGGATCCCTTGGAGACGGCAGAAGAAAGCTGCTCTTCAGTGGGGTGAACAGGCCTCGAAGCATAGTTGAATAAGTGCCCTAAACAGGACAAAGGGTATAATTCAGATGAGCGAGAGACAAAGGAACATAGCAACATCCATCTGACGCTCGCAGCAGAAAGGGTTCACGGAAAGATCCTAGGAATCATGATCATCTCGGGACTCGTTTCGGGATAGTCCGATAAGCGTCTCTTCCGCTTTCCCTTCCCCAATTGCTCACGCGACCACCTTTCCCTCGACTCACCATCTCTGATTCCGTCTCGCTGTACGATATGAAGAGAGCTATCACTACCACAGCACTATGGGCTGCTTTCATACTCATGGCCGAAAGCCTCAAGCTGCCAGAGCAGGTCGTATTCACCAAGACCCCGACTCAGGGTCAGGGAACTGTTAGGAGATATACCCATGAGCTTGCGCAAGACGTCGACGAACTTCTGAGAATCGCTCAAGTAAGCATATTTCCGCTTTATATTAATGCGCTTGACCCAGTAGTGCAGGACTTGAATCTCGACATCTGGCACCATGACTCAAAACAGCTCGATATCTATTTCCCCACAACGACGACAGCTAGCATGCATCCTGCACTGCACAGAAACACCTCATACTTTGAGCCATACTCAGAGGTGCCTTCGCCGCAGCTCCTAGCTCAGAACGCTGTCGGTTGGAATATTTCCGACCTCCGCGCCTCCACCTTTCACCTATCATATCATCCGCTCTACGAAATCGATTCATTCCTCGAGGAAATGGCCAATGAATGGCCTGATTTGGTCGAGCTCATCGATATCGGTGCCTCGGCGGAAGGTCGCAAGACACTTGCTGTCAAGATCGCGAGGACGGACCTGAATAAGAAGGGAAAGCGGGTCAAAAAGTTTGCCTATGTGATTCAGGGTGCACAACACGCCAGAGAGGTACGTATTGGGTGGCGTTCTGTTAGCGGACCTTCTCTAATCTTGTCCCAGTGGATAGCGACAGCGACAGCGCTATACTTCGCTAACACACTGGTAGTCCAGAAGCCGAAATCTCTCTCCCACCACAAACTTCTCGATCACTTCGTCAGAATTCGCGCCGTCCCCCGCTTTACTGCTTCTGACGAACGTGTCTCAGGATTTCTACATCATCCCAACCCCCAATCCAGACGGTTACGAATACACCTGGACGGAGGACCGCTTTTGGTATTCGTGACTATTTTCGACGTCTACTTGATCTCACCCCAAGCACAGGTACAAGAATCGACAGAGCCTGGGGTCTGACGAGCGATGTTTCGGGTTAGATCTGAACAGGTAAGCAGCATTTATCACGCCAGGGGCAAGCTGCTAAGCGCTGATCCTCTAACAGAAATTGGGTAAGTCACAGCGAGTACTCGAGCACCGGACGAATTAAGCTAACGGGTCATTTTATCAGGGTTATCAATGGTCCGAAGAAACCGACTTCGCTGGCAAACCTCCAAAGAAGAAGCTTCCCAAGGACAAGTGTTCGCATTGGTACCCCGGTTCACGACCCTTTGAGGCGCCGGAAGTTGTCAACGTGGCAACCTTCGTATCTTCTCTGAAGCGGAAGATGGCTTTCCTCGATCTCAGAAGCTACGGACAGATGTGTACGTAGCGCTCGATGCTTATTCCGGGGGTCTTACCCATGATTTTGAACAGTATCGACTCCGTACTCATACTCGTGCCACGATCTGCCTGCTGATGCGGAAGACTTGCTGGAAGCAGCAATGGGTGCTGCTCAAGCGGCTAAGAAGCTTTACGGAACATCTATCCAGGTATGACGCGCGGCGTTCTCGCACCATGATCTTCTAATATACTCACTTTTCAGACCGGGATGCTTTGTGAGATGTTGTACCCGTGTGCCACCTCCTTTCGATGTGATACCACTTGACTAATGAATCATCGCAGTGCACCGGGTAACATCATCGACTGGATGTACGGGAGTGCAAATGTAAAATTCTCGTTCGCGGCCCACCTCCCTGATACCGGAACCGTAAGCGCCTTCAAACCGAAAATCGTCCATCTTGACATTGATTATTGCTGTATAGTATGGCTTCTCGCTCCCTCCAACTTGGATCAAACCTGTGGGAGAAGAAGTTGGCAAGATCATTGATTATCTCGCCAAGTTTATTGTGAACCAGGTTTGTTCTGCAGCAATCCCCTAACTTAGATCGGTCATTGACACGACATTTTCAGCATCCTCAAGTATAAATGACAGCGCGGTAGACGCGAAGATAAACTGTATCATCATGGTATGTGTACTACCAGCTTGTGTCTGATGTACTCGCTTTGAGGCCCTCCCAGCCATCACTTACCCATAGATCTATTTCTTGGTTATCCCGCTATGTCGTTTATGCATTCACGTTAGGATGTCACTGATATTTGTGGCTTATATTTGTATGCTTCAAGTGTATAAACCGTACATGACTCACAACTTTGCTACATTCTCTGGGACCAATTCAACAATGCCAACACAATAGCTGAGTTGCTAGGATAGCGCAGAACAACGTGAAGCGAAGATTACGCGAAAAAACATTCAACTTGACAGAATAGGAGAAAGACGGAGGTTTGGGACGCCGAGAAACAATATGAGGTACCAATACCTGAGACAGCCTTAGACGCTCATGGAAGTAGCTGCGTCATCCTTCGAAATCTCCGGCACTGGAGGAACAGGGGCAGCATGCCCCGCCATTGATGTGTCCCCCGGCGGCACTGTTGAAGATGCAGCCTCTGAAGCAGGATTAGTCTCTTTCTCAGTCTGGGTACCTGGTGGCGGCGGATTGATTTTATTCGGGATTCCTAACATATCGCAGAACGTTTCCGTTTGCGGATTCGTGTACCAAGGAGCTATAGCGTCACATTAGCCACACGGAACGCATGAAAGAAGATTGGCCTTACGCTGCAGGTGTCTTGGACGGTTCTCCTTACCTGGCCCCGGAGCCGTCGGAATAAACTGTTGCACATCCAATATTCGCTTGCTTGAGCCAACATTGTCTTGAACCCAGCTGAGCGCTTCCGAGATTTTTGATGCCACTTCTAAGTGACCAGGTAAGGGTAGTTGGGAGCGCGAGATTGAGAGGTATGGATGTAGAGCTCGGGAGATGGCTAGCCATTCGGAGTCGTACATCAGGTCTACGTTTTGCGCATCGTCTAGCGGATCGCCAATATCCAGCACCTATCTGAAGTCAGCGATGGGTGTGGCAAGTGATACTGCAATCCGCACCTCGAGGAACGAGCGATGTTGCAGGCATTTATCCAGAGCGAGGAACCGCGTCTCAGACGCTTTCCGGCTCGTCTGAGGGTCGTCAAGGACAAGTTGTGCTTCCACCTCATCTTCTTCATCCTCCATCTGGATTTCGTCAGGATTGGAGGCGGGGGTGGCCTCCGGAACGGTCTAGGCGGTCGACATAAGCTTTTACTCTGGGCTGAGAAGCCTAGATGCTTACCTTGCTGGGTGGCTCTTCGTCAAAGTCATCGTCAATCATGATTTCATCCGGATTTTGGGGGGCAGGCTTCTGAGTCACAAAATTCTGCGGTGCACTTCCGTCGTGCCTCACTACAGCTTCAAACTTGACGTGCATATGTGCGGAGAACCACCAACTGGGTTTCAGCTCTTTCAACAAGTCCATCATCGGGGGTGATCCAAGCTCTCCTTTCTCAATATCGGCCCTAAAGAACGGCTTCTTCTTCAACAGTCCATCCAAGTCTCCGTAATGTGCGATGCCAGTGGGCCAATCATGAGACATGAAGATATCGACGGGGTTCGGTGATCTGGCCAGCTGTGATAGTTTGAACGTGGCGTAATCGCGAACATGATATATAGATCGCATGGAGGAGTTGTCGTATGGTATTCGTTCGTAGTATCCGAGATGACGATGGGCTCGGTTGTAAATCCCTGATGCTCCGGCAATGCGGAGACCGTTGACGTTAATGCACCCTGCTGCTCCCAAGTAGTAAATGTTGGGTGCAAGCCATCCGCCATGGTATCTGCGATGTTTCAGGGAAGATCGAGAAGCAAAGGCCGCAAGAAAACGTACAGTTCCCAGAAATAGTTTGATGCTTCGTGATTTCCTCCAATGACAATCGTAAGGACAGGCGCAATCTTCTCTCCAGTGTAGTATCTATCCGGGTAGAGATGAATATCACAGCTGGGTCGTGAGCAACCATCACGCACTTATGAAAGCCACCCAAAGCCCTATACTTGGCCGGTACCGCCATGCATTGTAGATCATTGTGGTTGCGAATGGCTTGGAAGTCTCCGCCGATGAGGACGAGAGGGACTTTATATTGATTTTTCTTCTCAAGAATTTGTAGGTGTTGGTAAATCTTGTCCAACTCTCCGTGACAACATCCTTGTACGGCAATCTAATGACTTTCAGACAGAACATCTCCCTCTGCGATCCCGGCGTGATTTCAATTCGGCGTACCTTCATTTCAAAAAGATTGGAACAGCGTTTAGAATCCTCTGGGACAGTGGGACTGCCGCAATACACTCAGGTGGACGGGTCGATATCGAGGATTTGGGTCGAGCCCAATGTTCCAAACCTCGGCCCTGAGTCCAGTCTCCGACAACTTCAACTTGAACATTCCGAATTGAAACTACCCTACCAGTACACTTTGAAAGATTCTTCGACGTTACAACAAGAGACCAATATCCGAAAATCGCTAGCTGTACTAGTGTAAAAGCCGACACTAGCTACGCAGCGGATGACTGGCAATTCACAGTGTTCGGCGGGTATGCCATTATAATACAGAATACTTGGCTTTAATCGACGAGAACTGACAATAGTAGAACAGGATATATGTCTGATCTTACATGAGCCTCCATGTCAATCAAGCCCATATCCAAAGAATGCTGCATCTGACGGAAGTAACCCATATTGAGGATAACGACTAGAAATCAAACAGTCGGTCACACAGCAGCTTTTTCATTCGCTATGATCCTGGCATCAGGTGAGCAAGGTTTCTTATGCGACTAGTTGCCTTCGCTCACTGGAGTCTCTGTGCAGCAAATTCCAGGAATTCCGCATCGTCCACAGGCAGATTTTGCTGATCCCCGAAAGCTATTCGCAAAGCCTGAAAGGCTGCTTTCAGCTCTTCGTCTTGCTCTTGAGGGGTGTCGCTCGCTTGGCCACTAGAATGTGGAGGCACGATACCGCGGAGGATGTCCACAGTAAATCGCACACCCTCCACGGGAGTCTCTGCTTCGTCTGGCGCCGCCGGTTGCAAATTGGAGATACGAGACTCAGGCGTGCTAGCCTGCGAGGATGAAGTTCCGGCGTTTTTGTGATGGTCGAACGCAGTACGGAGTCTTTCGATTAGGCGGCCAAACGCATCGACGCGTTCAGGATGTTGCGATGCAAGTCTTGAGACGATCGTTTCCAAGTCTGGACGAAAGTGTTAGCGGAGAGTACGCTAAATGTCTGCAATACGCACCTGGTAATGACTGTGCTGGACGATCCATGTTCTGCGAGATCGCTGTGTCTTTACGCGCGGGAAAAGGCGGGAAGTGATCTTCAATCCGAGGGGTGTAGGGTGAGCGGTGACTTGTCTTATAGCCTTACATTACTAATACCACCTTTCTTCTCAAAGCAGATGCTACAATAAGCCTGGATCACCCGCGCCGTGTGAGGCTCACGGTAGCATTCGGCGAAAGCTCCATGGCACCATGGCGTCCAGGGCCTTCTAATCAGAAAATTTCTCGGAAGAGTCAAATCAAGGTACCGTGATGCTCAGTGGAAAGCGGGACGAGTCCAAAGTAGGACTAGGGTCCAATCATCCTTCCATATCTTCTTGACATCGTACCATTGAGTACCCCGCCATGGCGTCGTGGATATAGCAGTGGCACAACCGTATCTGCTGACAGGGACGATTTCATGATTGGTCGGGTTTCCTGCTCCCTTGGAGGTATCCCGCTCTCCGAATCGATCTTCAGCTCGCACACTGGAACTCGAACCCTCAAATGGATATCCCCATGTATGTCGTACTACACTCCTTTCTACTCAAGATATCTGAAAGCTGAAAGACTGCCAGATTACGATCCTCATTCCTCGCAATACAAATCGCTGGCGGTGGAAAGCCGGAAGTCTTGAATTCGTCTCCAGCGCTCGGGATGTTCGAGTTCCGTCAGCCAACAGCATCGTCCCGCCCCGAACGTCATCCCTGGGAATGGAAGGCTCCATTACCCATCAGGCCATGACACGATGATATATCGAACAGCGCCCGAACAAGCCGATGGTCCAGTCGCAGATTCGGAGGAGGCGGTGGCCCAACTCCCAAGCCATAGATACGGTTCGGAGGTGGCAAATAAGAGTCGCTGCGAACGCCTTATCAGCCTCCCCACAATCTGTGCGATCTCTCACGTATCTATATCAACCCGTCAAGATTTGAAGACTTTGCAACTCAATGGCATTCTTCCCTACTCTGGGCTCCGTGCCCAGTTTTCGTGACCCGCCCTTTCAGATCTCCGCGTCGCATGGTGAGCACAGAGTCTGGGTTTCTCTGATTATCAGTCGTTGACGTCTCCGTCCGTCTAGACGACACCTACGAATATCCTCTCCCTCATGGGGAACACTTGTACAATCCTGTCGGCGATCCGAACATGATTCACGTCGCAAATCGTACGTGGCAGGATTTGTGGTCATGGTTCTGTCATGCTCATTGTCTATTAGGTCTCGATGCCGCTTTACCCCAGTATGGCGCCAACGGCGTAGTCAGTCCAAGCGAACTGCAACTTCCGCCTCAGTGGTATCCTCAGTACCCTCCGGGGCCTACGTTTCCATACGCTTACGCCGGAAACAACATGTCCCCGATGTCTCCGGCGAGAAACACTGGTGGTCGTGGAGACAGAAATGCTCCCAGATTTTCTCCTCTCGCGGTACAAGATCACGGACTTCAGTTGGCAACACACCCCGCCCCCGGCAACCCGGCATCTCACCAACGGAACATCGAGAAGAGGGCTCGCGACAAGCTCAACAAGGCGATTCGCACTTTGCGTCAGGCAGTCGGTATGGTACCCGGACCTGTCCCGAAGCACAACGCCGACTTGCTTCTTCGTGCGGCCGAGATCATAGCGTGAGCTCACTGTGTTCATATACTTCAACCATTCTAACTTCAGCCCCCAGCAACTACGAATCTGAGGAGGTTGAGTTGGACTCTGAGTGACGGCGTCATTATAAGAATAAAATATGCGAGGTGGGATGTGGTGGTGTGGATTACTGGTGAGATGATTTTTTTTAAAAAATAAGCTGCTCGTGCGTGGTGTGTTTGCGAGATGCGTAGTTCAAAATTCATGAATGTATCAGTGTGTAGACTAGCAGTTCGAGTTACGGAACACCTATAAATACATAACTACACTCCGAGAACAAACTTGAGCTTTACAGCGATTTCGCCTTCATTTGATGACTCTACAATTATGGCACAAGATGCCCGACAAATGCTGAATGACTTTGAATTCACACCGACCTATCACAACATATTCTTGCTGTTCATTCGTGTTTCAATCTTCCAAACCTTATTCGGATTTACTATACGACAACAATGTCAAGAGCCTTGGATCAGATGATCTCTGAAAATGAATCTCAACAAACAACGGCAAGCGATCGTTTATGATTTTTCCTGAATGTGTCGAATATAACATTGCTCGGGCTGATATCGGAAACCAAGCCTTTGATGGCTCTTCGTTGGATCCGCGAAAAAAACTGAGGGAGATTCAGATTGATGCAAGCTGTTACAATGTACAATGGGATGAATGGCATGGTGGGAACTGGAAACCGAACGGATGAAAACGATCTATGATTATGTTGGGACACAGCATCAAAGTGCATGGCCGCGATACAGCACAATCAGCCCCTCAAGGTGCTGTTGCCGATGTGATAAGCTGGTTTGTCGATTTACACCTTTCGATAGCTATCTGTCTTCACAGATATCAGAATCAGGTAGCACAAATTCTGGAAAGCTTCGCTTACTGCAGCTTCTGCGCGGTAAACATGAGAAACTCCTCGTCGTCTTCAGGAAGAGTTACGTCATCTCCAAATGCTATCCGTAGGGCTTGAAAAGCGGCGTCAAGCTCTTCTCCCTTGTCAGAGTCGACCGAGCACGCCTGATGATGCGATTTGACGGGCAACATTCCCTGAAGAATGTCGACGGTGAGACTCAGCCCTTCTATCGGGGAATTCCCATCGAAGTGAACATTCCGTTCAGGGAGCTGACTTCGCACGAGATCCGCGCAGCTGAGGATATGAGGGTCGATGGCAAGGCGAAGTCGCTGAATGAGACGATCTAGCGCAAGAATGCCACCCGGATTACAACGTGCGAGTTCGTCGATAATGGAGTTCAAATCTACACAAAAAATGAGAGATATGCACATTGCATGAAGTGGGTACTGACTCTCGAATGGCTGTGCTGGCATTTGCGACATGGCTTAAAGTCCTCGAGTTGCCCTGACACGAATCCCAGATTGGACTTCTGAGAGCCTGGCTGTCTGAGCAGATGAGCAGCTCCGTATTTATGATTGCTTTCCATGGCCACACTCATGGCAAATACTCGAATGGAAGATATCAAGGCCTTTCATCAGCTCCGTGACACCATCTGAAGAGTGCCATTGCCATCTCATGCCATTGCACCATGGCGGTCTGAGGCCGAGAGACCAGAAGAAGCCGAGTTGCGGCATCGTTCAGGCACAAAGAAGCCGGCTAAGTGTATGCTACGGAGCCGGAATTCGGGTCCAACAGATCACCGGAGCCATCATCAGCCCATGGTCTTGCAGTGGCTTCCAATGGTTCTATGGCATTTTCAACGAAACCATGGCCTCGTACTTTCTCTCATGACACGGCTTGAACATTACTATACAAGGATCACTCTGCTCAAGAGCTGCGTCAATTAATTGACTCTGGATTTTTTACAAGATGACTCTGAATCGGCTAAGCTTGGCACGACTAGGATCAGGAGTCGGACCCAGTCGATGATGCTGTCAGTACAATGGGATCATGCGCCCCGAATGCTTCCCCCATGCGCCGGGTGTGGCAATTGCCCGGTCCCACCAGAGCGCCCAACGTTTTTTTTTGGGACTTGGCCATGGCTTGAGTCAATTTTGATGATATAGCACGCACTGCCGTACCATTCAAGCTCTTCAGTTGAGTTGTAGTCCGTCTTACACGTTTGGAGTACATCGCAGAACCACCGACCCATCCCGTCTACTCAAGCTCACAAATATTTGGGAATACTCCCAAACTCAATTGTTCCAAAATGACGGAAACACTTGTGTCCAGTCCTCTGACTAGATCGAGAGCTTTCCATCACTCTTATGGGATGCTGTCTCCTGGATTCGCCAATGTAAATCCATATAGGCCTCCGTCGGCTGAGATGCATTTCCTTGGGACGTACGGCGAATCTCAGCCGCTTCAGCCTCAAGGGAGAGGCATGGCCGTACCGGAAGTCCCAGCTAGTGCATACCTGAGCCGTGAGTTATGCCAATCAGTATCATCGGGAAGCTAGCTCATGTTGTGCTCCGTCAACAGCTCCCTTCGAACCAACTGGCATGGCTTCCAATTTTCAAAGCAGGCCTTATCAAACGTCCGAAGGCCGTGACCACACTCTTTATGCCGGCACCGGATCTACCAACACCGCCAATCCACAACGTCCAATCGGCGAGGCTTTCAGCCCTGCCCCTTCGGTTCGCTCCATGAGAAGCGGTTATTCCGCTAACGATAGGGGTGGTGGCGTGCATCCCTATTCATCCCAGAAGACGGCCGAGAAGAAATGTCGGGACAAACTGGCCAGGGCCTATGAAGCTCTCGAGAATGCGGTGAGGAAGTTTACAGGGACCGTGCCCAGAGGCAGGGCTGAACTCCTATCCCTTGCTGCCGCAATTATCGCGTGAGTGGCATTTGATTTACTGACAGTCGCCGTCCTAAGTCGTGATACAGGGCTTATGTGAGCGAGCAGGAGGAGAATTCACAGGGAGGAGCGTCGAGCAGCAATTTTTGATCCATAGTTGTTGTGTCGTATTTCGAATCCAGGATAGTGAGACTTGCTGGGAGAGGACGAGCGGCTCGAGCCCCGCACATCCTATTAGTACACAGGCATTTGTAACCGTGCCTGTGAGCCCTGTCTTGCATTCCGAACGATCGAATTGTAGAAATATTTTTCGAGAGCTCTCAGGTCGGTAAGAGCTTGTCAACTGTACAGAGTCCGATTTTGGGGTTTGAAAGCCTGACGCGGTGGGGCAAGAGCAGAAAGGCAACGGATCATGAGGCTTATCTCTCATGAATGTTTAGATTGGTAATCTGAGGGGCTGGCAAGGAGTTTCTCTTGCGACCTTATTTCTTGCCCTTTCAGTCGGTCGCCGCCACTGGCACATGTCAAACTTGAAAGAGAAGTCCCACATATGTCTATCGTCGATTTTATAGGTAGCATATCAGTACAGTCGTTCTCGTAGATAATGAGCTCACATATGATTCTGAGAACCCCCGCGCGGAGTATCGAAGCGAATGGGCAGCAACCCTGGCAAGACGTCGAGATCTTCAACCCGAGAAAAGTTAAAATTAAGCATGTACTCATGTACAAACTCAACTTACCTATACAAGGATTCCAGGAACCTAAGGTGGTTACTTATGAGTTTACTCTACCCAACTGGACGGTAGGAGTAGTTCGGGGGTTCGAGCTACCCGCTCGAATTACCCCGATACTGCATGTTCACAGAGGACAATCATCCTCTTAGCGTCGCCGCATCACCATTACTTACCATGGTCGGGTCTGGGTGAGTGTGAGGTGAAAATTCGATTGTGAAAGAACGCGGGTGGGGCGGATGCGCCAATCGAGTGAAGACGGCAGAGAGGCTCCTATGTGTAGAACAAGGGGGCGAAATTTGACCAATTGAATTGTCGGTTTCTGGTGTCCATCATATTGGGAGGAGTCTGCCAGCGATATCTATAGCAGAGTGTGCTTCTGAGCAGGGTCGTTCACTGAATCCATGAGTCTTCCAGACTGCGTTACGACGTACCAGTGAACTTGGAGGGATTCGAAGCGCACGATCTCAAGTAAGTTACTAGTACTAGTAGCGAAAGGGATGTGCTATGAAGTATCGCTGAATAAGCACCACGGCACGAAAAAAACGAGGCCGTATACCTCACCGCTTACTCAGACTCGTAAAAGAAAGCTGAGCGCATTGAGGCATGAAGCTGAGCTTTGCTTCCGGTAGCGGGCGCCTGAAAGAAGAAGCGCGCTCTCGGAAGCAAATCCGTACTCCGACTCATCCAACGCGCTCTCCCCCTCACATCGCGCGTTGCTATAGCTGGCAGATACTGGTCCAGTGCTCTGTCGACCCTCATCCAATAGCATGCTATCGGACATAGAAAGCTGCAGACAGACAGACATGTACCATCCCAATTTTCCAGCTCCGCTTTCTCTCTCTAGACCCCCCTCCATCTTCACCGCGGTTACGGGCTCCCTGTCCCTCGGGACTAAATTATCTACGGTACCTGGACTGCACTCAGATGTGCGCTGTGTGTGTAGCACGGTTGTCCCGTACACGTATGAGAGAGCTGATATGAAGTGCAGGGCTGGCTAGCGTTGGTCGCGTCGAGAGACGAGACTTACAAGACACTCTCTACTGTTGTGGTAGAGGGCTTGCGACGCAGATATAGTCATGGCGTGGAAGTGATACGTGCTTGAGGTCCTTCGGGATCTCGCTAGTTTGATCCATCCTCCTTTTGGAGACGCCTGGGTTTCCCCATCATCATCCATATTTTTCTCACTTAACCGTTGTGAGAGGAATGGGCGTTCTCGTTTGAGCTTTCAGGATAGAGATAGCTCCAATGGTGAGTGTTTACCTTACCATCTCTTTCACGCATTGATGGAAGCCACCTAGCCCGCTTATACATTCGAGCCAGCGCCAACTAAGGTAAATCGGCTTCCCGCAACATATACCCTGAAATTACTTCAAGTACTACGTTTATTCATCGTGATGCAGAAACAATGCTTCATATCTTCTTCTGGGCTAGATTCGCCGACTGGACAGAGTACGCCCACCCATCGGTGAGTGTACTCAACTCAAGTGTCTTCTTCGTCACTGACATGACCTCATCAGCCGTTTATATCACCGGGACCCCATATGCCACAGCAGCCCTGCTCAATGCTCCGTGACTGACTCTGAACAATATCCTCATATCGACGTATTGTATCAGTGTATCTCTATTATATCCCTGCATCGTTAGAATTCCACGTAAAAAATCAATCGCGAAGGAATGTATATATATTCACACGTAGCTACTAGTACAGGACAGTAACAAAATTTGACACCGTAACGTTTGATAGAGACGCGAGCACTACATTTAATACTGGGGTTGCATGTACGAATGAACTCTTTTGCGAACAAAAACACGACGAGCGCCATGTCCTGAAGCCACTATCCTTTAGGTCCTTTCTTCCAGCTCGACAAGAGGCACCGCATTCACTATTGTGACCAGTTTTCGCACATCGAGCTCGCTATCGTAGGACGTTAGAAGAGCAACAGCTGTCACAGATGATGTGGTCTGAACGTACCCATTAAGCATCATCACGGTGTTGATCTCCTCGAGAGCCCTTTCCAACAGCGGAAAGGCATAGCCTTTCATTGAGACGATGGCATTGTTCAATTCTCCTGCATACGACTTGATGGCGGTGAGCACATCCTCGGATACATCGAGCCACCTGATTGGCCTATCATCACTCAGATTTTGTCGCAGAACGCTGAACTGAAAGGGCCAAGAGTATTCAGTTGAGAATAATTTGCTTCGGTCCAGATGACATACCAGTCGAATTTTAGCAATTAGGAGACGACCATTCAGCATGAGAAGACTAATATCGGAGGAGGTATCTTCGCCGGCCTCCAGGACGAGTTGACCTTCCGCAATCTCGTCGTAATCGAGATTGATCGGCATGATCGAATCCGATTCTGCGTTGCTGAGTATGTAATTGTCTGGATTGTGGTATGCATCCAGGACCATCAGACCGAAAGACGCTCGGCGCCTCATCTTCGACAGGGCGTGAGTTAAACTCTGCATCACTAGAAGTAGAACACCAACCTCTTGTCCTCGAGCGCCGGAGCCAAATCGTTCGCCATGCTTCTGTCTTGTCAAAACGACCTTTTGATCCGCTTCTAGAGCTTTCCGGAGGATTGGCAGGAACGTAGACCATTGCCCTTTTTCATGTAGGGAGTGATATCCTAGGAGTAATCTAGTGTGATGACCATGAGTCTCAGAGAAGATTCCTGAATTATGACATACGTCGCTAATATGGCGTAGCTGGGAAACTTGGTACGACCCCAGACGACAGTAGACAGTTTATTTCTGGCGGCCTCAATTGTGAGTTGAGCAAACTCCTCACGATCCACGGACAAGCCTGCAGGCTTTTCAGGCTGTCGAGAAAGACACTTAGACACCGAAGCAAGGCACTGGGAATGGCAGAGGAACTCACCGTCGGCTCCATGTTAATATGTCCATAGTGAATAATCAACAAAAGCAACGCTGATTTGGCGGGCGAGAGTGCTTTATTTGCCAATTGTCTCACATGGGGTAGTGCTGCCTTATCGATAGCGCCGCCAAATCCAGCAAGCTTCCGAGGGAATATTTCAAGAGCGCAGTCGCGGCATTCTGCCAGATAATTCTCCGAGACCTTAATACGACGATCTCCGAGTGTCAGAGTTACTATCAGGATTATCTTCCTGAGCTGTGATGGTTGCGAGGCCAAATCGCTCAGTATCAGCTGCTTGGACGATCCAACTTTATCAACAGTGGACGGCGGCGAACTTGAAACATCAAAAACACGATCTTCGGCTTCATATTGGAATGAATAATGAAAACAGGCACTAGTGAGTCGTGCTTACCTGCTCCTTCGATGGAGGGTAGGGTCGCACCATCCTCTTCCAACTGATCTCGTCCATCATGCTCAACTAATTGGGATGCCTGGACAATCGAGAGCTCAGAAAACAAGCTTCAACAGCGCCAATCTGGCACTGGGTCACTTATCGGACTTACCTCGAGAGGCACTGGCAGCGGATAAGGACTGGATAATCGGACTCGTCTTCGACTTTGGGCAGCTGCGGAGATTAGTATGAGTATCTTTCATATAAGACCAGGCGACAGTACTCACTTGCTAGCCCTGACTTCGAAATCGACCTCCTTGCTGGAGATGGTCTTAGTTCTCGCTTTTTGCGAGAACTAGATCTTTGCGCATCGGTCAGAGGACCGGCGGGCAACTGATTGTTTGCTGGTGATCTTTTGGCTGACGCAGTATTCAGCCATGGTTGGTGTATGTTGTAAGAGGAAGGGGGAGGACCCTGAGTGATCGGTGGTCGGACGTCCTTCATGTCGATGCTGCAGGGGTACGAAACAGCGAGGGGTCCCATGGTACCAAAAGGATTTGGTGGACCATCCAGCCTGAATTCAGGCTCGAAGACGAGTCGGTGCGGTGGCTGGGGCTGCAGGTCAGGCGGAATGGGTGGTAGGTAATGATATTCAATCATATCGCTGAGGACGGGGGGATAGGATTTATGGCTAGCCATCTGAAGGGAGTGCGAGTGAGAAGAGCACAGAGGGCGATCACGAACATGTTCAGATTATAAGACATTCCAAAGCTTCTGGTTCCCAATCTGGATAGGAGGTGCGTTGACGCTCTTGTTTGTTCCTAGCTGCATTGTTCCCTTTTCGCTTCGGTTGTCTCGGCTAACCATCGTGTTCTTCGTTTGCTTATCTTCTGCACATCCAGGTGAATGTGCTCCCTATCCCGAATATTTTTGATCAAATCAATGCATCAAACTCGATTTTGCCATTTTTCTCGTGGTCCGCGACCCTCGGACCCTGTGCGTCTCTATCAAGGTTTTCTTGCGCAAGGATTGGATCGAGTAATACAAGCTGGCTGAAACCTTCCCAATCGATCACAAGCCTTGCGCAGCACTGCTCTTCGGATTATCCGAAATCGTCTCGAGGAGCCAACTCGCTGGACGATTTTTCCAAACTGATACAACGCTGATTGTATTTTTTCTCAGACACGTTGTCATGTCGTCAATGGTTATGGAGAGGGCTGACAGCCCATTATGCCTCGTGGACCCGCCACTCTCGAAAAAAGATGTCAGAGCATCAACCTGACATGCGGACAGCCTCATGTTTCCGCCACTCTGTGACGAGGTATCAGAACAGAGCGTTCGCGTGGCCATGAGTGCTCAGTGCTCACCACTCCTTTCAAAGGTTCTGGAAAATGAAACCGTTCTGTGTCAAATCATTGTGGCCTATGGTCGCGCTTCTCGCTGGTTCCTTGTCTTGAGGTGCCTTCCGATTTGAGCTACTGCTTCCAAAGAGTTCATGCGTCGAAAGATCTCAGGCATTTCCATCATGATTTCAGGATCATGCCTCTCGTTGCCTCTGATGATTGCTCTTTGCAAGCGGTGCTCATGCAGTCGTTGTTACTATGCGGTGAAGAGGATAACTTGAAGCTTGAGCGGGCGCCTAAAAGAAGAAGCGCGCTCTCGGAAGCAACTCCGTACTCCGACCCAGCCAACGCGCTCTCCCCCTCACATCGAGCATTGCTATAGCTAGCAGACACTGGTCGAACTCTCAGTCGAATCGTTGACCCAATAGCATGTTGTCGGACATCAAAAGCTGCAGACAGAGCTACACCTACCATCCCAATTTTCCAGCTCCGCTTTCTCTCTCTAGACCCCCCTCCATCTTCACCGCGGTTTACGGGCTCCCTGTCCCTCGGGACTAAATTATCTACGGTACCTGGACTGCACTTAGATGTGCGCTGTGTGTGTAGCGCAGTGTCCCGTACGTGTATGAGAGAGCTGATATGAAGTGCAGGGCTGGCTACTAGCGTTCGTCAAGACACTCTCTACCGTCGAGGTGGAGGGCTTGCGACGCGGATATAGTCATGGCGTGGAAGTGATACGTGCTTGAGGTCCTTCGGGATCTCGCTAGTTTGATCCATCCTCCTTTTGGAGACGCCTGGGTCTCCCCCTCCTCATTCATATTTTCCTCACTTAACTGTTGTGAGAGAGACACGATACGTATATACGTTATCGTTTGATTACGAGGATATAATTGATTGCAATTGTGAGTATCTTATCTTGCACGCGCTGATGAAAGATGTCTAGCCCGCCATATACAATCGAGCCATCGCAGGTGTTCCGCAATTCCCCAAACTTTGAAATCCAAAACCTTGGTGTGTGTCAATATCACCATCGGTAACTCTATGACCGTGACTAAGTGTGTCTAGCATGTCGTCGTAAACTTTTCTTCCGCGCAAGATGGGAAGCCAAGAAGCTTTTCGAGTTGTGAGTCATCCCACCTGTGTCTTTATTCTCACTAACGCGTTCCTGGCAAGTCATAATATCTCATTCTACTTTCCAACCACCAGCACAACAGCTCCGCGAGTCGGACGTTGTTGGCTTGTTTGCTTGTTTGCTCCTGTCTATTCAGCATCATCACGCGACTGCCTCAAGCTCGTTTCAACTATCTCTGTATCATATCTCTGTAGTATTACAATCTGCGGATAAAGTCATACCCAAGGTCTTAATGTATCGGTCCTTGCGAAATTCACTGTGAAGATAAGTTTGCCATCAACGGTCCGTCAAAAATCTGGCATGGACTCATTATATGCCTCAAAGTCGTCTCCTTTCTTCGATATCAACCAGGGGCACTTCTCTCACTATCTCGATCAATATCGCAAGATCAAGCACACTATCAAAGTGCATCGTCAGTGGTAAAGTCCACAACACGCAAGTGCCATGAACGTACCTATTACACTTCACGTCGCTAATCTTTTTAAGAGCCAGCTCCAGAAGTGGAAACCTATGATTTTTCCTTGACGCAAGGACGCCATTCGATTCCCCAACGTACGATCGGACAGCAATGCGAAGTGTTTCGGATACCCGATTTCGCCCGCTTGGGATATCGTCGTTTGAGATTGGTCCTAGCACGTTAAGCTATAAGATTGAAAGATGTCAAGTTCCGGATAAAGTTGTCCACTATGCATGACATACCAGTCTAATTTTCGAAATAAGTAGACGCCCGTTTAT
Source organism: Sistotremastrum niveocremeum HHB9708 (assembly GCA_001630475.1). Lineage (NCBI taxonomy): Eukaryota > Fungi > Basidiomycota > Agaricomycetes > Sistotremastrales > Sistotremastraceae > Sertulicium > Sertulicium niveocremeum. Next base: position 124,597 of record KV419423.1, read on the forward strand.
CATCAACAGACTGATGTCGGAGAAAGTAGTTTCGTCGGTCTTCGGTACGATTGCACCATCCACTATCTCATCGTACTGCACATCAAGCGGCATGAGCGCATCTAACTGAGTATCGGTGAGATTATAATCGGCGGGACTGCGATATGCGTCCAAGACCATCAATCCGAACGACGCCCTCCTTCTCATCTACGCCGTACACAAGTCAGTTCGAGCACGGTTTCGTACCACTAGTAAAGGACGTACTTCATGCTTCCGAGCTCCTACTCCAAATTTTTCGCCATGCTTTTGCCTTCTCAGTCTCATCATTTGGTCCACTACCAGGGCACCTCGAAGCATCGGCAAGAATGCGGACCATTTGACATTATCGTAGAGACAGTTATACCCCAGGAGTAACCTAGAGTGATCAACGTAAGTTTCATGTTGAACTCTATCCTCGAAACGTACGTGGCCTGGATTACAGTCGTCGGTTCCCTGGTACGACCCAAGTCAGCAGCTCTCAGTCGATCTCTAGCCTCATCTATCAACAATTGAGCAAACTCCTCAGACTCTATTGACAAGCCAAGAGGATTCGCAAACTGGAGAGAACCACATTAATATCAGCCGTCAACGGATGAGCCAATATCGCAAAATGTCTGACCGGATGTTTTGCATTGACATGACCACAATGTATAATCAAAAGGAGTAAAGCCGCTTTGGAAGGGGAAAGTTTCGGATCCGCTAGACGTCTCACATGGTCTACTGTTTTTCGATCGATAACGCCGCCGAATCCAGCAAACTTGTGGGGAAAGACCTCAAAAGCGCGATCACGGCAATTTTCCAGATAATCTTCCGAAACCGTGATATCGCGATGTCCGAGTTTCAGGATGATTGTGTTGGTTGCTCGCGACGCCGAATCACTCGCTCTCAAAGCTTTCTTGCGTTTGACACTTGACGCAGGAATCTTTGGAGGCCTGCTGATACGAGGTTCGCCTTGATTATGGGTTAGCAAACGATTGCAGATGGACAGGCATCGAGAGCTGCTTGCCTTCTCCTTCTCCTTCGAGTGAAGATGTTTGGCCATCTACTGATCCCAACTGATCTCGTCCATTGTGATGAGAAATGCCCACTGCCTAGATGAATAAAGGTTTGGAAAACAAGCTTCAACAGCGTCATTCTCGGACTTACATCTGAATCGAGAGGCACTGATGGTCGATGGGGATTTGATACTTGCGCTTGTCGACTCTGGGACGCTGCGGTGGAGGTCAGTGCGGGATTACCTATAAGATGGGAGGAGTATGCTCACCAGTTTCGACCACTCGTGCCTCGCCTATCCTCGGTGATGGAGATCTTGCAGAGTCTCGCCTCCCGCGAGAACTGCTTTCTTGCGTACTAGTATCGGCCAGAAGACCGACGTGCAAATCGTTGTTCGTTTGTTGTTTTGTGGCTGATGCAGTGTTAAGCCATTCTTGGTTTCCGTTGATGGACGCGGCGGCGGCGCGGGGTGCTGGATCGATGAGCGGTGGGGAGTGGGCTAGGTCATAGTGGTCGCGCTGGACCTCCCAAGAACCCATCTTCAAAGGGTTCGGCGGGCTCTTTGGCTTGAACGGAGGCTCTTTGAATATTTTGAGTGGCCGGGGAGACAGGTTGGGAGGAATGGGTGCCAGTGCTAGATGGTGGAAATCCGGCATATATTCCAGCACGGGGGGAAGAGGCTGAGTACCATTCATCTGAGGGGAAGACAGCCGAGAGGAGCACAGAGGGCGACCGTGGACATGGTCAGATTATAAGGAATTCCAAAGCGTCCGACCTCGACGACCCTCGCTTCCCAGTTTGGCTAGGAGGTGCGTTGGCGCCCATGTTCGTTCCTGGCTGCATTGTTCCCTTTTCGCTTCGGTCTTCTCGGCTTCCGTTATTCTTTGTTTGTTGATCCTCTGCATATTCAGGTTCAATGGGCTCCAAGTCCTTAATGCATGGTACTCGACTCTGTATCCTACCAATCTTTTCTGATGGCCTCATGTCTAATTTACTGCCCAGGATTGGAAAAATTGCAATTTTGACATTTCTCTTCACGATCGATCAAGGAGCTTGCGCAGCAGAGCTCTTCCAATTTTCCGAGGTCGTTTCGAGTCGCCAACATGCCGGGCAAATTTTCCAAAGTCATGCAGGCCATTGCGCCTTTTCTCAGACACGTTGCGCCCCGGGCCTACATCTGGAGTGGTGTGACAGTCCATCATACGCCTCGTGTGCCCGCCACTGTCTAAAAAGACGTCAGAGTCTGGACCTGACGTGCGGACAGCCTCGTGGTTCCGCCACTCTTTAGCGAGGTGTCGAATTTCGCGTTCACGCCCCGATGACTGCTCGCCACTGCTCTCCAACTCTTGGGGAACAAACGAGGTTCTGTCCCATAATTTTGTGGCTAGGCTTGTCGCTGATCCCTCTCCTTGGGACGCCATCTATTTTCAGGCACTGTTTGGATGCGTCGTCTTTGACGGATTCTGTGCATGTGGATCGCAGTTTCATACCTCTCGTGGGTTCCGATCACTATCAGCCGCAGGCCTTTATGTCATTTTCTGGACTCAGATCTATTTTGCAGACTCCAACTCTCGCAGTCAACTGTCCGCGGAAGGTCACGACGTTGTAGCGACGAGGCTCTACCCACCTTTCTCATCCAGCCAATCTTCTGCACGTGCGGACGGTCCTCAATTCGGCGGATTTGCGGGTCGTTGTGGCTAAAGGAGTGGTCCACAATACTGACTCAGAATCCAAGAACGTTCCTTTCTTCTTAAATACTGATCGTGAACTCGGTGTGAAAAATGTTCAGCCCTCTTACCTCTGCGGAAGTCAATATGTGTTTCCAGACGAAGTGAGTGCTCACATATTCTGTGCCCTGACTTCGGCATGGAGATCTTTGTCAGTCTCGCCCACTGCGAGAAATCACTGAACTGCTTCCTCGCTCATCGCTACGAAGACAAGCTTGCAACTCATTGTATGCTTGGGCTGTGTGCCCGACACAGTGTTAAGCTGTGTTTGGTTTCCGTAGATGGAGAGGAATGGAGGCCACAGTCCGAGAAAATCTTCGTTTGTGAGAGCCGTAGCTATGGTTGTTTTTGGCGATGTAGAAGTTCATTGGACGAAGTCGCCAGTGTATCTAATCTTGTGAATTTTGTTACATTTTTCCCCGACGTTGATGTCAGGAGAGCCTTGATTCCTTGAAGCTCGTTCGTCGGGTTTGATCTTGATACAACTGCCATGTCATGACGCAAATACATCAATAGAGACGTTGGCGGCAACGATGCTATATCAATGATATTGGATCCCTTTGTGCGTCTGAGCCAGATGAATATTCATGATATGTATAAACTTCGATGCTTGCCGGTCAATTTATTCATCTATAATATGCAAAGTTTCAGATATTATAGTGATATTTTCGGACATTTGGTACGAGTATATCATATCTACAATATCAAAGGGCCGCAAAGGCTCATGCAGCAAATGCTAAGTGATAAAGAGGATGAGCTCGGGAAGCGGGCGCCTAACAGAAGAAGCGCGCTCTCGGAAGCAAATCCGTACTCCGACTCAGCAACGCGCTCCCCCCCTCACATTGAGCATTGCTATAGCTAGCAGAGACTGGTCCAATGCTCTGTCGACCCCCCTCATCCGATAGCATATTTTCGGACATCGAAAGCCTCAGACAGAACGGTATGTACCAGCCCATTTTTCCAGCTCCGCTTTCTCTCTCTAGACCCCCCTCCATCTTCACCGCGGTTACGGGCTCCCTGTCCCTCGGGACTAAATTATCTACGGTACCTGGACTGCACTTAGATGTGCGCTGTGTGTGTAGCACGGTTGTCCCGTACACGTATGAGAGAGCTGATATGAAGTGCAGGGCTGGCTAGCGTCGGTCGAGTCGAGAGATGAGACTTACAAGACACTCTCTACTGTTATGGTGGAGGGCTTGCGGCGCAGATTCAGTCATGGCGTGGAAAAGATACGTGCTTGAGGTCCTTCGGGATCTCGCTTGTTTGATCCCTTCTCCTTTGGAGACGCCTGGGTCTCTTCCCCTCCTCATCTATTCTCCTCACTTAACTGTTGTGAGAGAGACAAGATATTTTCTCGTTCCATTATGCTATAAGCGAAATACACCCCCTTTCAATGGTATGTTTCTTTTAGTATGTCTTACACGGGCTGACGGAATGTATCTAGCTTGCCATACACTGTCGAGCCATCGCGGAGTACTTCTGCATCACATCAACTCCTGGGTCGAAGCCAATAAGGTGTGTTACGAGTGGAACCGATGTCAGTACCGAAACTCATCATGGCTCAGATATAATCGTACTTGTTCACCCCTCAGCGGGATCGAAGGCGAACAGCCTGCTCTATTTGTGAGCTTTCTGATCAATTGACGAGTCTCTTCCATCCCTGACACGATAATCGCAAGCCGTCATATGCCGGCTTCTCATCATACGAATACCAGCGCAACCCCGCTGTAACCTGAAATATGAAACCTCGTTGCACCGTTGGATGCGAAGGCACTGGCACGAAGATTGTTGCGACACAAAGTTTCAGAAATATTACTTGAGGTCTGTTCATATCTGCGAACGTTATGGTTTCTACAATCTGACTCGACTTCAGCGAGAAACGATCAATTTGCCATCGCCCATGCCGCATGAATTAGGTTATCTGAAGTGGCATCACATAATTCGTCGGCGAACTACCTCACAACCGTCCCTCATTTCTGCCAACGCTATTAACAACCCTTCGCCATTCCATGCCTTGGACACGCTGTGTGTTCGGGAGGCTCATTCATTTATTGACGTTTTGGTAAAACCATGCGTCGACGAAGCCGAAATTTTTCCAAGACGACGTTTTTACGGTCTTGGTTTCTGAGATTATCGCAACCAGGCGTTGATCTGCCTCTCTTTCTTCATAATTGTAACCTGACAGTTTCTCTGTAATCCCTTCTCGACCTTTGTAATATATAAGCTGGTTATCGGCTGATGAGATCAGAGTGAAGATATCGCTAGGAGAGATCCGATTACCGATGAATGCTATTTGCAGGCGCAAGAGTCATTTCAAAGCGTCTGCCACCTGTCCACAAAACCCTCATCCCTCGGACTACTCTTCGCTATCAGTCCTCCACATACAATACCGAAACCAAAATGACAACCGTCGTAAATAAAACAGCTCACGAGTTTGATAAGCAAAGGCTCGAAGCTCTGCTGAGCAGAAGATTCTTCTACGCTCCGGCTTTTGAGATCTATGGCGGTACGAGTCATTCAACGTGCTGCTTAGTGTAACTCGTGCTGAGAACAATGCAGGTGTTGCTGGGCTCTACGACTATGGTCCACCAGGGTCCGCATTGCAAGCCAACATCATCAATGAATGGCGGCGGCATTTCATTATCGAAGAAGGCATGCACGAGCTCGACACCACCATCATGACTCCCGCACCTGTCTTTGAAACATCAGGCCATGTCGCACGCTTTGCCGATTGGATGGTCAAGGATACGAAGACCGGCGACGTACTACGAGCCGATCATCTTGTCAAGAACGTCCTTGAAGCCCGATTAAAAGGCGATCTCGAAGCAAGGGGTCAAGCCGCGGCACCAGCAAAAGTTGACGAGAAAGCTAAGAAGAAGAAGAAAGAGGTTGCGACGACGGTAAAACAGCTGCCTGATGAGACCGTTGCGGAATACGAGAAAATCTTAGCACAGGTGCGCCACGATGGGTTCAAACTAGTGAAACATGTGCTGATCTCTCCTATGTAGCTTGATAACTACTCTGGTCCCGATCTTGGGCAGCTCTGCAGAACACATGACTTGCGGAACCCTGACACCGGCAATGAGGTGGGCGAACCACAGTTGTTCAACCTTATGTTCGCAAGCAGCATAGGCCCCACTGGTCAACATCCTGGGTTAGTGCGCGGACGTGATCTGTAACGCCCAACACTCAATCGAACTTAACATAGGTTCCTTCGTCCTGAAACCGCTCAAGGCCATTTCCTGAACTTCTCCCGTCTCCTCGAATTCAATAACAACCGTATCCCATTTGCCTCTGCACAGATTGGGCGCTCTTTCCGAAATGAAATCAGTCCTCGTGCGGGCCTTTTGCGCGTCCGCGAGTTCACCATGGCGGAAATTGAGCACTTTGTGGATCCGTTAGATAAGCGCCATCCACGTTTCAAAGAAGTGCGGGACATCAAGCTCGGTTTCCTGAGTGCCACCGTTCAGGCAGAAGGCAAAACAAACCTCTCATTCATCACCATTGGGGAGGCCGTAGATCAACAGATCGTCGCAAATGAAACCCTAGGCTACTTCGTGGCGCGCATCTATCTTTTCCTTGTCAAAATCGGCATAGATCCCAAGCGCCTCAGATTCCGTCAACACATGGCGAACGAGATGGCTCACTATGCGACGGACTGCTGGGACGCCGAAATCCACAACTCGACAGGTTGGACGGAGTGCGTGGGCTGCGCCGATCGTGCCGCGTACGATTTGACAGTCCACTCGAACCGCACGGGGCATCCCTTAGTAGTGCGACAGGCACTGTCAGAGCCCATCATCACGGAGCGCGAGGTACCCGAATTCGACAAGAAGGCCATTGGAAAGACTTTCGGTAAAGACACAGGCACGGTCCAGAAGGTCGTAGCGGAGTTGTGTCAAGAAGACTTAGTGGCGCTTAAGGAGGCCTTGGCTAAGGAGTACGTCGTTATCTATGCTAATCTTGCCCGTTATCGAGGTCTAATCTATCTTCTATTGCGGCGTAGTGAGGCGCAAATCAGCAGACCTGATGGTTCGAAGATCCACATACCTTCTTCGGTTCTGAAAATTGAGCGCAAAACTATTAAACAAAATAGTTGAGTGGATATGCGTATAATTTTATTTCATTAGACTCATCTTCTTCCGTAACTACCCGAAATAGTTCGCGAGTTCACGCCTAATGTGATCGAGCCATCGTTCGGCCTGGGTCGTATTCTCTACATGCTTCTAGAACACAATTATTGGTCTCGCGCGCAGGACGTTGAGCGTGGGGTGCGTCACATATGCTTAATGTTTCTGAAACGGATGGACATCATGCTAATCTTTCATCCAATTGCAACAGGTTCTGTCATTCCCTCCCCTCGTCGCACCCACGAAATGCCTCGTCGTTCCCTTGAGCGCGAGAGAAGAATTCGAGCCATTGACAGCGGAAGTCTGTAAGTCCCCCCCCCCATCGCGTGTGACAATATCCTTTTGTCTCTAATTGGTCATATTGTTTAATATCGCTCTTTCATCATGGTACTTGTTTTTCACACGCATGGCATAAGCATCCAAGTTGCGTAAGGCGGGCGTATTTTCGCGTGTGGACGACTCAAGCGTGTCAATCGGTAAGCGCTACGCTCGTAACGACGAACTCGGGACTCCGTTTGGGGTGACGATCGACTTTGCTTGTAAGTCTTCGTTCTCGCGGTAGCGTTGTATTTTCCCATCCGCTGACTGGCTCTATTAGCATTGAAAAATCGCACGATTACCTTACGGTAAGCCTGTCATCCGGTTCTTTCTGTTCAAAGTCTAATTCAGTCCCCGCTCCTGTTCTATCACTGTCACTTCATTCTTGTCGTCTGTTTCTCCGCAACTGCCTCCGTCGTCACCCTTTGCAAATCAATTCCCACGGATCGAAATATGTTGCGCGCAATGACGTGGACTGTATCGGATTATTCCATCTTCATTTCATTCGTCCTGCAGTGAACGAGATACTACTGATCAGCTGATTGGGTCCGTTGACGAAGTCATTGAGGTCGTCACTGAGCTTGTGTTGGGCTCGTTGACTTGGGAAGGTGCCTCTAAGCGGTTGGCCAAGTATGAGGGTGTACAGGACGTTGAGTGAGAGCAATCTAACACACTTGGTGCGATTCGGTCGGCAATCCGCACCGCCGGAAGCAGTGGGGGGATTAGAAACGCCGTGGAGAGAAGTTTGGATTTTGAAGGATGTAGTAGTAGTGAATGCGTTGATAGTCGAAAACGCTGTAGAGAACGCGTACGATTATCGTCTGCTCGGTGTGCACTCTTTAAAAATGCACCAGTCATACTTTCCTCGTCAAAATAATTTGAAGTGTAGGGTACAGTATATGCGTCTCAGAACACGAGTGCATAAGACTAGTATTGGATACCTGACTCGGGCTTCTCAGTCGACATCTACCGGGCCTCCGTCTGAGGGCGATCGACTCTTCCTGTACCACTGGTTTCCACCGTATGCGTACGCTGGTACTTTCGCTGAGTGGACTGGATTCATTAGCTTTGAATATTCACACGACTACCTTACGGTAAGCTTATGGCCACCTTCCTTTCAATTCAAAGTCTAATTCAATCCCTATATTCCTGGAATTTCCTGTTTTATAACTTAATCCTTACATCCATTTCCCCGCAATTGCTTCCGTGGGCACCCATCTTGGTTCCATTCCCACGACTAGAATAATCATTGATTTATCTCCTCTTCATTTTATTGGCATTTTAGTGAACGAAATGCTAAGGATCCACTCCTTGGATCCGTTGAGAAATTATTGGACTTGTCACGGAGCTTGTTTTGAACACGTTGACTTAGGAAAAGGGGCCTTGAAAGGGTTAGCAAAGTATGACGGTGTTCAGATCACTGAGTGAGAATAATCTAACACACTTGGTACGTCCGGCAATTCGGGCGGAGGCAGTTGAGCGGTTCAGAAACACCGCGGAGAAAAGTTTGAGTAGTATATTGAACGGTATCTTCCAGTACATGTGGTGATAGCAGAACGTATACTAGGGGATGAACGGTTTGCACATGGGGGAACCCAAGTCAACACGCATGCGCAGTATCTGATGTGCTTTTGTGTATAGGTTAGGTGAAGCCACCCTAGATCTAGCGCTAGCTTGCGAGTTACCTTTGAACGAGTATGGTCATAGCATTAGATCCGTACACAGCAAGCTAAGTGACTCGAGTTCCGGCGAAGGGGATCTTGAAACCCGATAGGAAATTAAAGTAGACTTGTAGAACGACTTCATGTCCAACGCCTATTCCACGTGTTTCCATATAGGATGGTGCAGCAACCCCGCACTGGCACAGGCCCAGAGTTTTGGAGAAATGAACGTTGCCTCCAAGATATGAAATGGGAACATAGTGGTAAGAAGGCTGTCGCGCATCCGCGCCTCAGATCTGTCAATTCCACGGTAAGGACCCATACGCATGTACGAAGTACAAAGGGTTGGATCTGCAACCCAGATTGCTGGGTTCCGGCTTAAGTTGAAGCCCTGGCAACCGTACCCCGGACCACACGAGGGTTACTCAGTAAGTGTCGGACAAGCGAAGGAGCGTATGGAAACGATATTGACGAGGAACTCCGAGTCCGCACTCCGTAGTCTCCCGTGCGTGTGGGGGCGGGGTAAGATGACATCGACATCGACGACTGTCGCACGAGAATTTCAGAAGCGTGTTCGGTGCCTGACAAAATATTCCGTGCCGGGACCGGCAGAAGCACATCGGAACCGGGCGTTTGGACCGCGATCGTCCTCTTCCGCCGATAGTTTTCTTGGTTGCTACTGTACCCCGATACCCAGTCTGGAAATGGGGCTGGAACTTGAACGCTGACTGGAGAGCTACTAACGCTGCTCGAGGAATCCATTGCCAATCCACCGTGCTGCTTTCATTTCGGACGCTGGTCAAGTTCCTATGATCTGAAAGTTGAAGTTTTCGTCTTCTTTTCCGAATGCCGTACAGCCTTTGATCAGGTGAGCGCATACGAGATGAAGAAAATGACCAAGGAATGCGCTGTGCTCATGCCCATGGTCGTGTGCTCATGTTCACTTACCAATGATCTCAACTCGGTGCGAAAGTCTTCTTCACAACCCTACCCACACCCTCGAATCACGACATTCAATCACAGAATGATCACCGGAAAATCATGGGATGGGCGAGGAACATCAACATCTTCCTCGGAACACCTTCCACGATTCTTCTTATGTCTAAGCTATGCGTTATGTACATCCATAGCTATATCATTCGGCGGAAGCAAAATCTCGACATCACGGGGCGCGTCAAACTGCCTCTAACAAGTTCTGTGGCAGTTCCTGGCGTTTCTTACTACAACAAGTTACAAGATCTCGGGACGTCGTTTTGAGCAGATATGCTTCCGAGGCCATTGAACTAGGACCCTCGTCCCGGACATCCAGATTTCAGAAGTGCGCAGTAAATCCCGAATCGCCAAAGGTCGAGAGTTCCTTCCGGATGTCCCTCATCGTCGAAGTCGCCGAGCAAAATGGAGAGGAACTCGGAGGAAGAACCAGAAGCAACACTTGATTTACAAGACATATGTGAGAACAGGCATGATGGGACCTGAACGGCACGTCAGGGGATAGTATGGTCGGCCACGGCCAAATCTACTGTGCATTGATCGTAAGTACTAGTGACGCTTCAAAGTGGTAGTCGCGCGATACTTGTGAACAGGTGATGAGCCCGAATCTGATCCCGCCCATGCACTGTACAGACTCGCCCCCTGTCCCCTGTCTCAATTACGGTCATCATTTGCGTCAGGTCGCAGAGCTTCGAGGGACAGTGTGGAGAGTTTCGCCGATTTCTCGCGTTGTGGTCTCACTATCACCTTACATCGTACATCTTACATCTTTTAGGGAGGCTAAGTAAGTACTAGGGTGGAGTCGAGTGGAGACTTGTCACTTGTGAGTCTTTTGGTCGTCTATCCAGTTCTCCTTTATTCCGGCTCAGATATTCTACTTATGAGACTCTGAGGTATAGCACTAGTACCATCTAGTCGGAGAGGACGGGATCAAATCTCAAGACCTCGGAATCGAGCCTTCTCAATTTCAACGAATATTCACACTGACACTCATAGCAATACAATACACTCGCTCGAGCTCGTACGATCATGATCACATTACCATCGGACCACCACGGGCATTACTGGTACTGTAAAGCTAGAATCTGCATTCGTCACCACCAGCCCTCCGAGTCCAGGCAGAACTCTACAAGACCACCCTTCTTTTCACCTCTATGATTCCAATTCTCAGGAGCCCGTCGTGCGTCACGACCTACCTCATACAAATCTTCAAAAGCGGTCAATTCTCCTGGCACATGACCTTCACCTCCCCTTTCCTAAATTTTTACACCGTGACCTGACGCTTCCTTCCGACCTCTCTTCCGATACCGATGTACTGGTAATGCACTGGGTTCCTTCCCTTCCATTCGAGACCTCGATCTATAAGAGCCCTTTTCCTCCCGTGGAATTGGGGTTTTGGACGATCAATCAGGAAATATATAGCGTGCGTATGCGGATCTTCAAGGCTTCATCTACTACAGTACTGTACTGTGAATACGATCTGTATCTCCACTGTCAGCTACACTAAGCTTAAGCTTACTATGTCTATGTCCCGGTCCCGGTACATTCGTCCGCACCCGCGTCTCCCTCCATATACGCATAGAGAGAAGACGTGAACACTTGGAGACCGAATGAGAAGGTTCGGAAGAAAAGTCTTGTTGTGGGCATAAGTCTTTCGGAATTCTTACTGCGAGATTTGCGTTTAGATGGAGATTGGTGGATGTAGGCGTTGGATCAACATGGCTCCAGCTGTATCACGCCTACCATGCCTTAGCCTGTGCGGAAATATTGTGAGGTCCTAGTGTTCATTTTCCCATCTACAACAATCATTTCGCCGGTGCCTTTTCTATCCGATTCCAATATATGTATCACCCTTTATTCCCGCACGTCCATATAATTTGTATACTCTCAAACTTCAGCTACTCCAAACGATCCACCAACCCTGCAACCATACAAGCAAATACCACTGGCATCCTACATCTTCACTAAAGAAACATCCTAATCACGATCACTAAGCATCCAACAAAAGTCCCCCAGCGCCAAACGAGGCAAATCATCCTCCCGAGACGCGCATCCTTCCTCCAAACAAGGAAACATCACGAGTACACCCGGATATAGAACTCCGCGCTCGCGCATTCCTAAATAGGATGAATGCGCCCCTGTTTTAGGAGGAAATTTGGAAATTGCTTCCGTCCCGATATTGGTACCAGTAGTGTGGATTGGTGTGGTCGGTGCTGCGGGTCGGGATGGCGGCGTGATTTGAGTTTTGATTGAAGATCGTGATCGCGAAATTTATTTTGGGAGAGGAAAGATCTTCGGTCGATCCGGGACGTTCGTTCTCAAGTTCGAGATTGGAGAGGGAGATCAGTGAGCGGTGAGCGGTTTTATGGTTCGGCCGACGTGCATTTATACGTGTATGTACGAGCATGAACTTAAGTCCAAGTTCTCCTCAATGATGTCGTATCCGCAAGTCTGCGCCTGAAGTGAGACTTGACAGAACATGAAGCGTAGACTCATCAAGGGAAGACTGCAATTCGAGGGCCAATATATAAGATTCAAAGGACCATCGAACTAAGCAGGACATGTAGCCAGAAGTAGTGATCAACGAGTGGACACTAGAACCTTGTCAACTCGATCGAGTCATCGAATACCACGATTCTGCGAAGGTTCGAGTCTCCATCGAACACCGAGTCCAAGAGGAGTAGGGTATTCGTGAGGACAAGGAGACTTCAAGGAGGGGAAGGTAGGGAGGTGAGCCATAGAAGGAAGGGAACGAGGAAGGCGCGGGAAAGGATCCAGAATATTCGTTCGGGCCCTGAACCTGAAGACACGCATAGACATACTGCGTAACGTTAACGAGGCATCAGGCATGCATAGACATCTAGGTTCAAATGAGCAGCAAGTCATTCTGACTCATTCATAAGCTAAGATGAGGCCTGGGGAGCGTGATTTGCTTCCGAGAGATATCGCAGTACAGGGTGAGGGATTAGATGAAGTCATCGTTTCACGGATTCACGGATTCACGATCCATTAGGCTGGACTAGGAATGAATATGAACATGATTAGACTTATGGACCAGAACAGGGTAAAAGATTCACATTGACGTCGTCGAACAAACCATACACACAGAATAGACGTCCATAGCCCAAGTATGATCTCATTTCTAATCACGAGCTTAGAAAGAACACTCGAGCGTCTCTCATCCTCATTCTCAAAGCAGCGTCGAAATTCCATCCAGGATTCCAGGACTTCAGGGCCCATTAATATTGACGAACTTGAGGAAGGGAGCGCGGGAAAGGGAAAGTGGCAATTAGGAGGTTAAGGACTCCAGGAGTCCTAGCGCTCAAGTTCTCAAATCGTCAAATCAAGGGAAGACAGGGCCTCATTGGTAGGGCCTCGTAGGGACTGAGTACGGTCGGCCTAGGGAGCAAAGTTAGGAGTAACAATTGGTATCCGAATATTCGAATATTCGACCGGAGTCCGGGTCCGAGTCGGGGACTAGGAATACTGGATAAGTTGGGGGTGGAATGGCCGACGAGGCTGGAGTTGGATTAGTGAAGTGCGGCGATGATCAAGGTTGCATGTGGGTGCGGCACGCACGGCACTTTAGAGGCTGAGGCTGAGGATATGATCGGTGTGGGGTACGGCGAGTCGGACGGCGAGTTGAGTACTAGTGTATCAGTGACGGAGATGAGAGATGAGGCGCGGAAGCAAAGAAGGTCATAGGAAGTGGGGTTGGTCGTTGATCAGGAACAGAGTTCAGTAGAGTTTGTAACAAGCTTTCTCAATTACAATGTTCTTCAGATAGATCTCAAGCTTGCTCCGTTCTCCGAGGGCCATAGTGACGGATGCACGGCGACGAATCGAGATGCCAATGAGATGAGACAGGGGACTCAGAGAGTACTCAACAGTGTGTTGAAGAAGACTGGTAATGAGAGATGTGGGTGGCCTGACACGTATCAGGGGATAGGCATGTGGATGTGGATGAATGTTGTACACTGCTCAGAGTCCGAGGAGCCTGGATGATCATGATCGAAGTTCGTGGGGTCGGAAGGGGCGGCATGACGGCCGGAGGAGACCGATGGATGTCAACTTCGAAGAAGCGTTGAACTGCGAGTGCTGATGAGCTCGACTTGGCGAGGAATGGAATGAGAATATGCATGGCGAAGAACGCGTATGCACACGAAAGCCTAAGAGAGGATGGGAAGGAAATTCCTAATGAGAGCAGTCGGGAGGAACGGATGGCCACTGCATTGCATACTCAGGAGTAGTCGAACAATGAACCAGACCGACCCAGATAGATGGAGAGTACATTGAACCTGGTGGCAGAAAAGGCAAGCAGCGTGTTCCTCATTCATGCACTGGCATGAACATAGCGCCAACGGTCAACCTGCGGCCTCAGGTAAGGATGCGATGACAGAGACGCGGTCCGCGGAAGAATCCAATAAGGTCGACTCGAATAGGTCTTGTCCACCATCATAAGCTCATAAGGCAGAGTCTGGTAAAGGCAGATACGAGTAGACGTAAATACCCAGGGAAAGACTCCTGCAAGAATTCGAAAGAGTTCGATGATCATGTTCTATACCGCACTTCCAGGAACTTCGCAGGACTATGGTGGGCCCAGTGTTGCATAATTCAGACCTTTCCTTCCTTTTATACCTTTCCTTTCACTTCTTTCCTTTCACTTCTTTCCTTCCGTTTTACTACTTTTCTTTCGGCACTTCTTTCCTTTTACTTCTTTCCATTCGGCATACCTTTCCATTTCTTTCTTTCCATTTCTTCCCCAATGATGGTTATGCACTGTCATGTACGCCGTTGCTGTTGGGCCACGGAACTCAAGCTCATGCGTTGCTGCGATCCTTGAAAAGCCATCACTGGGAGACCTTCCTTAACAGGTAACTCAATGTTGTGGTCTGTTTGTACCCCACTAACCGCTCCTCTGCCATCACTCTTCACTTGCTTGCTTCGGATGGCCTGTGGTCTCGGACTCTTGCAGTATCGGATGTAGTGCATGTTGCCTGCCTCATCAACAGTGAGTTAGACCTAATCCAGACCGTTCCGAGACTATCTGAACTACCTTGGCTTGATCCACAATTGCAGGATGTCTCGGATGAAAGCCTGATGTCTCGGACGAACGCTGGATGTCTTACAAAGGGTAATGGACGTGGACGTCTCGGATCTGATATCCCCCTCGCTTTCCCATCCGACAAACCCCCTCTACTGCTATAAAATGCGACCTCAGGCTGTCCTCCTCCTCCTCAAATCACAATGGATCACCCTGACCACCTCGTCCAGCTCTACTCCAATGTCGAGAACTACTGCAATCGTGCCTCTCACCTCCTCCGTCAATATCCCCGAGGCGACCCTCTCGACCGCGAGCATGTGCAGCGAAGGCTTCGTGCCTTTGTTCCACTGTTTGTTGGCCTGCAGGACCCCTTTGTTCCTCGTGAACATATCGACGCTATGATGGACCTCATTATAGGTTTTGTTGGCCAACTGGATCGATTGGCTCCCGTTGATAGGGGTCCTGCGATTGTGCATGTCCGAAATGGAGGTCGAGGTCGGCCTGCAAGGGACCTCCCCTTGCAGGTTATCTATGACCTTTACCAACAAGGCAGCAGCTGGCAAGACATTGCCGACGTCTTTCATGTCGACCGCACTACAATTTATCGCCACTTCAAGCGTGCAGACATCGACCCCTCTCGTACATATTCGGCCATCACTGATGAAGAGCTCGACCACATCACCGACACCTACTTTGGCGCTCATCCTGACGACGGGCAACATCTCTTAATGGGCCACCTACTCTCCCTTGGTCATCGCGTTCCTCGGGAGCGTATGCGTGCCAGCGTTCATCGTGCAGATGTTCGTGTTTTGAGAGAATTGTAAGTTGTTTGCTCTATTTGAAGTTCCCAACACTGATGTCATCTGTTCAGTCATAATTTGAATCGTCCTGGAAATCGACGAGAGTACCACGTTCGTGGTGCCAATGCCTTGTGGCACATGGATGGTTGCGAGAAACTCGTCCGTGCTGGATTCTACATCCACGGCTGCGTCGATGGATACTCTCGCAAGATCATTTACATTGAATGTCGGTTCAATAAGCTCCAGCGCACCGTTTGGGACTGCTTTCGGCCCAAGGTTCAGGAGTTTGGATGGCCAAGTCGAGTGCGAGCGGATTTTGGCACGGAGAACAACGAGGTTGAGCGCAAGATGATCGAGCATTGGGGTGGGGACAATGGTGGCCGTTACTCCTATTTGAGGGGAAAGTACGTCTCAAACTAAGTGGCATTATCTAAGTAGGCTTATTTGTAATAGATCTGTTCACAACATCCGAATCGAGCGCCTCTGGCGTGATATTGGCAAAACCACCTTGCGTGTCTTTGGCTTGATATTCCGGGAGCTCCGGGAGCAAGATTTGTTTGTCTTGGAAAATCCTCTCCACCGTCTGGCCATGATTCTCGTCTATCAACCCCGGATCCAAGCTTCATTGGATGAAGCTCTGCGCACTTGGAATTTCCATGGCATCCGCACGGCACGTACTCGCAGCCCAGAGGCTATGTACAGCCTCTCTCGCCAACAAGCGATCCTTGGGAACTATTGGAATGTCGACCCTGGGGATGCTCAGGAAGAGGCTGCAGACCCAAACTATGGCGTGGACGATGGAGACGATCTGGAGCCAGAGGAGGTCGTTGATCCAGTAGGCGAACCGATACGAGATGAGAATGGTGCCGCCATCGGCAATGAGGGTGATGGTGAAGAAGATGAGGCAGCCTGGAATCTACTTGAACAGCGTGTCCACTGGGCTCGAGCGGTCATTGGCGAATTTGACGTCATGCGGGAGGACAATCAGGTTGGTATGAATGTGTACTTGGAGGTGTTGACATTGTTGGAAGCGCATGCGGCGACGCTGCCTGTTTAATTTCGCTCAAAATCTCCATTAAACTGTCAACTACAGCACTTGCTAGTTTATGCTACAAAATTAGATATTAGTTCTGTGTTGGCATTCTCGTTGATCCAGAAGTGGGGCTCGCACTTTGAGTAAGATTCCATTTTCTTCCAAGATACAATTCGTGACACTCAAGACTTTGGACCAGATATTGAGTGACTCAACAACGACGATGTTTGAGAGCCAATGATGATGTCAGGGCAACGTATATGCACGAGAAATGCTCGAGTCTTTGCTGTATTGTCGTCCTTGAGTGAGAGAGCGCAAACGACAGGGTAGGATAGTCGAAGACTGGATTCTGAAGGTATCCGCTTAGCATGGATGTCAAAAAGCGAATGTATTATAAGAAACCATCCTTATGATATTGAAAATGCATGGAGCATTGTCTGCTTTTGACGTGTGAATGGATAATGTGAATCCGGACTCCGGAGGACGAATCTGTGCGACAGATGGTTGACGAGGTGCGATTGGGACAAACGGGCGAATGCATCTTAAGGCGAGCGTGCTTGCGAAATATGACCTGAGTAGTTGGATTTACTGCAGGACATGACGTTCTGGATATCTGAATCAGGGCTAGAGACGCCGCGATGGATACAGCCGAAGGCTTCGAAATGGCGGCTGTGATATTGGATATCGGAGATTCTGAGGGAACGGAGTCGAGCACGGACTTCGAGTGATGTATCGGTGAGTTGGGACTAATATCTGGAGCTCCTGGATGGATGGGTTTGATTTCAAGTCGATCTGACTTCACGAAAGTGGAACTGTCGTATAGAAATCGACTCGGAGACGACACGAGTAGCATAGAGTTGAGATCTTCGGAACCGGCTGTCTCAAGGCGGATAGAAACTTGTCGAGATGCTAGGAGGGGCCTGAATACGATCTGAACTAGAACAAGTTGGTTGAACATGAAGACGAGCTTTGACGAGCGTTTGGGGTTCGAGCTTGAGGCTCTCGGGGATTCGGACTCGTTGTGATGTCGGTTCTGCTTCTTCCTTCGACGAGAGGGAGCAATGGGGGAGTCATGCTGGCGAGATACGAATGTCAACGGTCGTGTGGGTGAATTCTCCGATATCGTAGACTGTGTTCGAGAGAAGGGCTGGTGAAGGACATTCCGAAGGAGTCGAAATCCGATGTCCGATGTCACGCGTCACGAACGTGATTGTCTCTGCTGTCGACGACGCGTTGGGCTGCTGTCTACCTACATCGTGCACGTTCTCGACCTTTCTCAGCTGCTCGTCATTACTCTGTATCTTGCTGGAAACATGTTATGCGTCCGGGTCACTCACAATCGAAGATGCACAGTCTCGACGTTCGATTATGGGGTCAGGTTCTGGACGAATGGGTCCACGTTCGGCGGAATGAGAGCTTTTCAAGCCTGCATGCGATGATGTGATGGAGTAGCCAAAGTCACGAGCGCAAATGCTTGCTGTTCAAGAAGAGCCGGAGGAAGCATGGGATGTGCGGGACTGGATAGTGCTGGCAAATCTGGAGCCAAATCGGTATTGACGGATGGTGGAGTGTACGAAGATATCACATCAATGTTTGTCAGGTGCGTCTGTTTCAATCTTTGTGGTCCTGATGCGGTTGGTTCACCAATCTTCGAGATCTCTAAATTCGCAGTGACGAAATCGACCCGCGGGAAGGATAGTGTTTGGACCGATGAGGGACTGATGTATGGTGAGTCTTCTTCTGTGAGCTCGGAACGTGTTATCTCATGTATGAGACCTTCCGTAGGCGCTCTGGGGTTCGATCGAAGAGGGTCCGGGAGTGCATCCGCCATGAAGAGGCTCTCCAGACTGTTTCAATTGCTCAGCAAGCTTAGAAGACATAACACCAGCCATCGAACCCCAATCGATCACGTTTCGGACTCTTCTCCGTTTGGCTTTCACGTCAGCGGCGAGTTCTTGCGGCGTCATTCTCACGAAGTATTTTGGTCTCGCTGACGCCCTACTAAGCTTTGCAGAGATCTCGGACAGGACTTGAACACCCAAGTCCTCACAACCCGTGTGCATTGATCAGGAGGAGGGTCATCGTCATGCCACGACTCAATGAGTGTCATTTCGGCTTCAAATTGATAATCCACGGTATGTCCTGTCCAGCCATATTCACATACTTCTGATACATGCCTTCGACAGTGGCCTTGTGCGTCTTTCACGGGAGATCAGGCGAACGAGTTGTGGCTTGTGCTGGACCTCCGGTACTCGAAGATTCCCCGCGATCGACATCCCAGGCATCATCCGACATCGTTCGAAGAATAGTTGCGTACCCAGATTTGGTATCGGTATGTTCGCCCGCTGACCTATGTGCAAAATAATTCATTTCATTGCGCTATTCGGCCTCGGGGCCCTGGGAATCTGATAAAGAGGTGAGTCCTCGTTAATCCTGCTCATTACCAGACTCATCGAATGCAGCTTGCGACGAAATCCTCTCGTCCTCATCATCTCCCAATCTGTGTTTCTAAGACTAACTTTTGAAACAGAGATTGTGGCACAGGCGACGCTCCATATCGTATAAGTAAGTCCCACGTTGAGCTCTGGCGTTAATTATGCCCTTAGATCGCCTGGATCTTCTGAAAGCGGCCGCTTCACATCTGTCAAGTAAACCCATGAACTGCGACCGGACATCCGATTCGTTGAAGGGGAGAGCTCGTCAGGACGTTCGCAGGCTCCCTGCAAGAGGCAGACATTGAAAATTAAGTTAGGGGTCGGAAGATACTGATCAGTGCCGCTGGCAACGGTCAGGAGCGAGGGTCGCTGTGAAGTGGTATTATTCATAGTGCATTCATTTGTATTTGGCCACATATACTCTCAAATAACACTACCACCTCGAGGCAAGGAACCGAGGTACGGCTGTAGTTGAATCACGCATGCGACAGGCCTTAGCGGAGTGGGAAATCACGCCCGATAAGTCCGCGTAAAGTTCGTAACTAACGAACTTTATTCGGCATCTGCCCGAGGGATTCAAACTCCGACGACGCGCTCTCTTTCCCTGCTCATCGACATATCGACACCGCACGCACGCATCCCAACGCAAAAGTACGCAAAGACCTTCGTATTCGATAGATTGGCCCTGCTGACGCGTCACCCCAATGGATTCAGCAGGTTTAAGACCGGTGGAGCGACGCTGTCATGCCTCCAAGAAAGGACAAGAAAAAAACTGTCCCATCCCCTCCTCTGGCTGCTGTGCTCTCGGATTCCCCTCCTGCCGACGTCTTAACCCTTGCACGCGAGATCTCTTTGCCAAACTCGTCCCCTCCGTCCAAAATGGTCCGCTATGTCCCGAAGGACGCCATCGACGCGACTTATATCGAGAAAATCGAGTCTCAATACGAGGCTCGGCTTGCTGCCGTCTCACAAACCGTCCTCGAAAAATTCCCGTCGTTCAAATTCGGCGATGTGGCTCAAACCATCACCGATCCAATCAAATATCTATGCCTACAGAGGGTTTTATTTCATGTTCGCGAACTGAAGCATGGCATGGAGGAACGTGAGCCCAAGTGGGATGGGAGTGACATGGTTCGCTGCGTGGACTCTCGTGTTCTCGAGGGCTGGGTCATTCCTGTGGGCAAGTCTCGAGAGGAAATAGCGAGCCGAGCTGCGATCCATCCCTCTGAGGAACAGGAGAAGTGGCACGATTTCCTCATGGGCTCCGGGATACGAATGGCCGCGGACACTATGGTTCCAACGAGGGCATCCGAACAGGTTACAAACCGAGCGATCACTCATCGTATCCTGGAGACCGCTGCAGGCGCGGGGAAGGAAGGTGAGGCAATCAGTAATGTGTGCAATGCCGCGCTTGGCTTGCAATGGTTGATGTTGCGGACTGAGGACGAACGAATCGAGTTCATGCGGTGAGTGTGGTCGGGTATGGCTACACAGATGCTGATGTGAGATTAGGAATGTACATGCGTGGGTTGGTGAACTGAAGAAACTTAATTCACAGCGTGCGGAGGTTCTTGAGGAATGGTACAACTGTGGCAGCTATTCAGCTCGCAATGCCAACAACCCTGTGCGCTTGATGCACTGTGCACACCTGGCCTTGGCATATGGACCTAGTATTCTGTTGAAGGGGGAGAAGCTGATGTCGGCACGAGTTTCACTGAAATCCATCGTTGGAGTACGTCGGTTGCACCCATCTTATGACGTTTTCCACTGATGCCCGGATAACAGGATCTCCTCGTGCCTCAAAGACAGCCATCTCCGATGCAGGCTGGGGTTCATCGTCGCATGTGGCGCTCTATGTTCTCTTTGCTTGCCAAGGATGGTGACTTCTATATTCCTTGGAATACCGTTCGTTTCTTTGCCGCGGAGCTTCCGAGCCAGATTGATGGCCTCGCTGCGGCGCAATCAGCAAACATCACTTATGTGAGTGCCTTGCTGGCAACACCACAAATAACTGCTGACAGGCGGTCAATAGGTCTTAGGGGTCCCACAGTTGGAGAGCCCTGGGGCCGCACCAGACGCCCAAAATGTCTCATCTCCACAACCACAGAGGACTCAGGCAAGGAGAATTCGGCAAAAAGACGGAGTACAGGAAGAAGAGGTAAGCGCTCTCCTGTGTATATCGTCTTCTGTCACTGACCTTGAGATTAGGTTCCACATCAATCCCCAAGTCGACTGAGTGGTACCGGGGCAGACATTGACATCGAGCTCAGAGAGCCAACCATCGAGGAGCTTCTCCTGGAAACCGTCGACTCTGCTAGTCCACCACAGCAATCCCGGGCCTCCTCTCGTGCCTCCTCACCTCTGACTCCGGCCCCTTCGCCACCACCCTCCGCGTCAGAGGGAGGTCAAGATATTCTGTCGGCTGAGAGAGATGCTGACATGGCTGATGCGCAAAGCCTCACACCAGCCGGGTCCTCAGAGACACTCGGCAGCAAGCCCAGACGGACTCCGCTTCCGGCCTTCTTCCCTGATGAGCAATCTGAGGGTTCAGCTAACGCATCTGCGGAAGCTGCCCCGGACATCGCGCGAGTGGATTCTGGTGCTGTCTTGGCAGAATCCAACTCTCAGGTGCCAGTTGCCACCATCCCTAAGGACGATGAAGATCCAGACACCACCAGTGCGCAGCGTACGGCCCGGTCTACCCGGAAGCGAAACCTAGAAGATGCAACTGAATCAGTGTCCAAGCGTCCTTTCAAATCGACTCCAGACGCGCAGCCTTTGAAAGTCGTAGCCGAAGAAATGAAGCGTCCCAAGAAGCTCAAGCTCAGGCCTTTGATTGCTCGTAAACCCACACTGGCAGTGGATGGTTTAGAACATTCAGGCCGTCCAGCCAGGCTCCCAGTGAGTCGATTATCGCTTTGTACGCTATGCGTCCAGTTTTCTAACTGTTGGTCAAGCTGGTTGAGACTGTTGAGGAAGAAATCCCATATGTACGAATTGGGAATCAAGGCGAGGTCATGCGTACTGGAAACACAGTGTACTCGCCCTTGACCTTTGATAAGTGTAATCACACAATTCGGAAAAAAGTAAAGTCTTCGGTGAGTTATTGTCTGCTATACATCTCCGACAAGACTCACAGCCTATTGTTTTTAGGAAACAGATGATCGCTGGCGTAAGGCTATTCTATCCCGCACACTCGACAAGCTTTATGCGGACACTTCCAAGCGTTACACCCCGGCTTCACGATCCTTTCTAACACTCACTGCAGCAGAGTGGAGTCAAATGAAGCGCTCAAATATTCATGAGGCAAGGGCTGTTATGCGTGACCGCTGTCTGGTTATCGTAGGATCCGCGTCGTATGAAGGGTGTGAGGGCCTGGTTCTGGATGGGCTCCCACCGAAACCGGTCGACGAGGTTGCAGAGATGCATCTCTCTTTTGAACAGTGGACCGCCAGGAAAGAGGCCTTAAAGAAGCGTCAAGAGGAGATAAGTCAGCGACTACGCAAACCAGGGGCTGCAGATCTGAGGGCCTTGTTCAAGTGTCTCAACCTTGACACCACTACGCATCGCTCAGCCCAAGGTACGCCTGCACAGCTACTTCCAAGTCAGTCTTAAGCTCACGGGTTTTTCCCCTAGATCAGTCCTTGCGCGAAAGCAAGCCCAAGCACACGGTGGAAGGAGAGAAGATGATCTGCTATGAAGCCCTTGAACAGCTCCTGGACGAACGCAAGTTTCTCAATTTTCTATCTCTCATGGGTCATCATCGTTCAGATCCTGCGGAAATTCGGTGAGTGTCGCTACATATGCTTGGCACACTTCTGAAAGCATGTTTCAGTGAATTTATTGACACTACAATGGCTGCCCATGCGCTATTCACATTTCGTTCTTCCGATTTGGGGCACCCGTCTTGGGTCATTGCCGGCAACAACGGGGTGATTTCGCAGGATCACGTTGATGCGAGTGGTGCAGCCACTTGGATCGAATGTCTGGCGGGAATCAAGGCGTGGTGTGTCAAGACTGGAGCGGCTTTCACCCGCGAAGACGACCTGAATGCTGATGATCCCGACCTTGACGGTTGGGAAACCATCATCCTGTACCCTGGGGACAAGCTGTGAGTGGATCAGGTCGCCATTCATACCTTGCTGACAATTCACTAAGATTTATGCCTCCTGGGACTGGGCATGCTGTTCTGTCTGTAGAAACCTCAGTTTGCGACGGTGGCTATGTATTTCCCAACACGAGCTACGATCTCACACTGGATGCCCTGATCGAGGAACACTGGGCTGGCCTTGTCCTCACAAACACAAGTGAGCCTGCGCTCACTGCTAACTTTTTTCGCCTGTGGATGTATTATGCCAAACACTGGAAAAATGGTGTTGCCAAGGACGAAGACTGGCCCAGTGAGCTTGCGCCCCTTTGAACATTGAACCATGGGCCCACATTAACATGCCTTTTGTCAGAGCATGTGCCACCAGTTGAACAACTGGTCGCTCTTTATTTGATTGTGACCAAAATGCAGCACCTCACGCCCCAGATGGCTGTCGATCCAGAAGATCCGCCCCTCCTCCCCACCCACTACAAACTTGATCGTGATTAAGGCCTCCAACGAATATGTACCTGTGGTACTCAGGTACCTGCGGGCAGGTACCTGCCTGTTTTTTTTAGGCAAAATCCCATACTCGTACTCGCCAGGTACAGGTACCCATGCAGGTATACCCATGTAAAGTGTCTTGTTTTGTGGTTAAATGGTGAAATTGAATCACTTTGTTGGGGGCAGGTACCTGCCAAAAAGTTCACAGGCCAACGTCATACCTACCTGCAAAATTTTTGGCAGGTACCTGCGCAGGTATACCTGCGGGTATACCCATTTGGGCGATACTCGTTGGAAGCCTTAATCGTGATAGTGTTTCGATGGCTGCCGCAGACTGGCATGGGGAAGCAATGGACGACATGAAGAGTGAGGCGTGTTACACATACCGGACCAAATGGAAGGAACTGCGCGATGGATATCTGGCAAGGATCAAGGACACCACTGTCCCCAGTGTAAGCCCGGTTGAGCTTTGGGAGCTGCCTGAACGAGTGAAAGCTGAGGCGGAGGGCCGTGTGTTCTTCCCTACTAAGGCGGCAGAAGAGGAGTACCAAGCTAGGTGGGCCGCCTGGGACGCGCACTGTGCAGCCAAAGCGGCCTGATGTTGCTCTCTATTTGCCCTTAAATATTCGTAATATATGAAGTTATTTCCGAATAAAGAGACAATCTTGCCGGCCAGCATGGCCCAAGCTTCCTGAGAGATCCAGAAGGCGCTAGACGACCAACAAAGTCTTGAAGGTTCAACTATCTTGGTTTCAAAGACGGTGGCGAGAGGTTGCGACCGAAAGACCTTTTCAAAGTCCGACGTCCGGCATTTGCCGAATAAAGTTCGTAAATTACGGACTTGTTTAAACTCCGACATCGCTAATTTCTGGAACGTTACACTGAGCACCTGTAACACTCTATCTCATCCACATTCATCTGGGCCGTGCTTTCTTACTGCAGTCGTACTCACTGTGAAGACCGCAAGTTGGACCAATACTACAACATACAACAATGCTTCTTTTCTGTTCAAAACTGCGCTCTATATATAGTCCCGACTTTGGGGTTCCCGATTGCCATGCCGAAGCACTGAAACTCCATCTCCTTCACTCCGTAGCACGATGGTTGACGTCTAAGTACCTTCCGAGGAAGGCAACAATGGTCTGGAGTCGTTGTGGAGGGAAACTCTTAGGGTGGTTCTTCTCACGCTCGAGCTCTTTGTAATACTGATGCCACATGTCAGCTCACTCTGCAACGACTTGCACATAGACGTACCTCTAATAGATAACCCAATGCAACATGCTTGTCCCTCGTGCTTTGCACTTTGCGTGGGACTGGGTGCGAATCATCTGGATAAGCCCAATGCGAATCAGGCCCTGTCAATGCCAACACCAGGCTGGCCGCATCACGACACTTATCCAGAGCTCTGATCGCGCTCTCTTCCTCCAGCGATGAAGCGCCGGACAACAACGACTGAGCCTCCTTCCCCACCTGTACGACCCCAGAGTTGGTGTCCTTCCCCACCGCCTTTGTTTTTTTGGAGGTCCCTTTGCTGTTGCTTGCGGCGAGAACTTTATCTTTCGATGGCTCTGAGACTGAATCTTTTTCCTGCGTTCCCAGCGTTGGAGCTTCCTTGCTGCCTGGGAAGATAAAAGGAATAGGTCGGTGCTTGAGTCGGTCCCTCTCGTGCTCGATTGTGCGGACAAAGACCTTGGCCCAGTGTTCAAAAAGGAGATCATACTCAAAATAGTCGTCCACGCTCGCTGGCACCTCATCCAGGAAGCGGTAGAACACTTTATAGAGGATGTCAAGCATGCCACCAAAACTTGCATTAGTTGGCAGCGCCTTTCGGTCAATCTTACGACCCATGATCATCTTTGCTGGGTCGATTCGCCCTTCGCCAACAGGCTGACCAAAATCACGAGCAAACTCTGCCTCAAACCTATCGGCAGAAATGCCTATTGCTGCGTTTGCACCAGGCAAATGGAGAGCAGAGACCCCATATATGGTTTTGTCGTTGCCCTGTGATGGCTTGTGAGCTTGGTTGCAGACTGTGGGCAACTGGAAGGGCTCACTTGAAGGCAATTATCCGGATGAAGGAGGAGCTGAGCCAAACGTCCATAGGGCGCCCGATCGAGATACATTCGCTTGGGGATCTTGGACCTCGTAGATGAGGAAGCTGCATCAGACTTGAAGAAGGTCACAAGGCGTTGAACCGCTGTGACCACATCATGCAGCACGGACATCACATGATCAGCCTCATACAGAATGGCTTGCTCCGTTACCAGCCACTCTCGGCACATCACGTCTGCTATCTTCCCCATCGCCTCGACATGTGGGAGAAGCCCATGATCACCAAAAATTCCCAAGCGCTCAACGAGGGGCCACAACTCTGGAGATTCGAAAGGTGTCTCGCGCAGAGGGAACTTCTTCAAATAAACCATTGCAGCGGCACACATGGCCGTGGCTAACTTGATGTTATTGCCACGTGCCAATGCAAAACTTGCTGCCGCTTCTGTGGCATCAAATCGGAGGACCCCGAGCCCGTCCTCACAATAAGGGCCTTTCTTAGACATGGGATACTACGACTTGTGAGCGTGCCGCAAAAAAGAGCCAGTAATCAGTCGTACCCATGCAGTTTCAAAAGGCGGTGCCGCAACACTGCTCACAGCAGCCAGCAGCTTTTCAGCGAGAGTGGCTGTTTTTCCGAAAGAAGCCAGCCTTGCCTCAGGGGAATGTATTGCTTCAATATATTCCGGAGAGGGTGATTTGTTGGGCTGATGGAATGCTCAATGCTTGGTTTCTTGGCGCACATACTCAGAGAAAGGCGTACCTCTGCCACACCTGGCAAAACTTTGGCAACATTGATGGCTTCAGTGGCCTCTGGAGCGGCAGCCACTTCAGAAACCGGCAATGCATTCCTGTGACCCTCCCCTTGAGCATGCGCATCACCTTCAATAGACAAACCAGATCCTTGAAGGGCTTTCACACTCTCAGAGATGTTGCTGGTGGAACGCAAATGGCGAGCGGCTGACGGAGCAGGAGACACGACTGTAGGGGGCTGGTATTCTTCTTCCTCCTTGGGTCTCCCAGATGCGGCCTCAGTCTCAGCCCCAGACTCGGTCTCTGAATCACTTGCTCCTCGTGGCTTCCACGGCTTGGGCGCCTTCATGAACTCAATTGCGAGATGCTCATTAGCGTCCATAGGTCGATATTGCGCCTTGAGTGTCACAAAAATGAGGCGCTTGCTGATGTCTTTCAGTGCCGGAGGGAGACTTGCTCGATCATATGCAATACTGGAAAGCGATGAGCAGATGAACACAAGGGTAGATGAAGCGCTGACTTCACTAGATCACGGCCATTGACTGTGTCGTCGTTGCCGCTGATTCTGTAGAATTCCAACATATTCACTCGACCCTTGGAGGTGCCCTTCACTTGGAGAA
This sequence comes from Sistotremastrum niveocremeum HHB9708, assembly GCA_001630475.1. Lineage (NCBI taxonomy): Eukaryota > Fungi > Basidiomycota > Agaricomycetes > Sistotremastrales > Sistotremastraceae > Sertulicium > Sertulicium niveocremeum. The sequence goes on from KV419423.1 coordinate 151,759, forward strand.
AGCGATACGGCATTGGCTCATCTTCTGGGTAACCAGGGATCTCCTTTGAAACGGTCCCAATCGCTGCCACGACTTCCTGACTAGTTTCAGATCCATGGAGATGGATTGTTTTGACAAGATTGGCAATGTTGAGGCGAGCAAAGCTGTTGATGACATGAGCCACTGTGTACTGGAAAGGGGGGCTAGCATACCGATGCATATTTGGAACCTCGTACCCGAGGGGGTAGTCTCCAAACGGGGGTAGCATTGCAGTATGATTCGCCTTGCGCAACTTACGCTGTGTCTTGCGTATGGCTGTAATATGCTTTTTCTCGCCGCCAGCCTCTATGATGAGGTCGTGTTGGGCCTGATGCACATTGCGATTGTCTGGAATCCAGACAAGGAGATATGGCTTTCCGTCGTCAGCTGGCTCATTCTGCACTGTCTGGCCATGTCGCGCTTTCTTCGTTTCAGCAGGCTGATTTTTCTTATTGCTGCCTTTGCGCTTTTTGTTGGTACTGTGACCAGCAACATAGGCCGCTTGGGCAAACTAGTTTGGGAGTAAGTGCGCGAACGGTGAAAGAGGAGCACAGGACGGCCTGACATCTGCCATATTCCGCATTGGGACTTGTTGTGGAAGCGTCTGAGGCGCTTGAGCGAGGCCCGCCTGCCTCATCTGACTGGCCTGAGCAAATATAGTGCCCTGGAGAGCATTGAGGGCTGGATTGGGAGCGGCAGGCGGTGCAGCAAGAGGAGGAAGAGGACCTGCCAATGGTGCCAATACCTGGAGAGGTTGAGGCTGCTGAGCTGGCGCTGTGGAATAGGGAGGAGGCGCTGGAGCTTGTGCTGCCGGTCCTCCACGAGCCGCTTCACGAAGAGCCTATGAACTAGTGATGCCGAAGTCCGGTTCGGTTCGGTCCTTGACCCCTCGAGCCCGAACCGCGAACCGGACTTCGGTTCGGTCCTCCTTAAAGTGCCCGGACCTGAACCGGACGCGAGGTTCGGTTCACAAGTGGTCCGGTTCGGTTCGAACGCGGTCCGGACGCTTTATCGGACGCCTGAGTCGCTTCGGGATTTTTTCCAGACCGCTATCGCAGTGTCAGTGGTGGCAGGTCGAGACTTCAGAGACACACGAGAGACGGGAATGAGAAACAAGGACAATCATATTGAACAGGATTTATTTTGGCACAAAAAATCACAGAATACAAATCTCAGAATGTGAGGATATGTTGGCGAATGGAGACGAAGTGACAAAGACAGTTGGGGATGAGGTGGCAACGAGAAGGCAAAGATACGATAGCATGTGATTGCTGCATCCCCGTAAGAGCGGCCAGTGTTCAAAGCACCGCGGGGACAAATGCTACAGGCGTTAGCACGAAGAGCGAAGAGGAAAGGACAAAAACACGTACTATTATCGTCGTAGTAGAACCTAGGCACGTCTTTCATTGCTTTTGTCTTCTCCTTTCCAACATCTGAGTGCTTGACCCGTCTGGGTCACGGATCACAAAGCTGACGCCGATACAATGTGGGAGGTGGCACAACGCACTCTCGGTGATAGTCTGGCGAATGAGCGCGTCTCAGTTGTTGCGTAGAGTCTTGGGACAGGAATCGAGGGACAAACTCACGAGCCATGATGCTGTCCTATCCCCATCCCATCAAAAGATTTTCTTGACGAAATGTAGCCACGTTGCGAAACGAGAGACGGCCAGGCACGATATCAAAAGAAGCGACGCAAGAGATTCATAGCTTGACAAATGAGTGAGGAAAGATGTGTTGTCGGGGTGTTGATAAAGCTTGAGCCATCAAAGACCCGAGAATGGCGGATGATGGTGTGTCGACGCGTCAAGCAAGCAAAGTGAGTGACCCCAAGTCACTACTTGTAGCTTTGATGGCAAAATGACGCATATGACTGACACCAAGTCAGTCATATCGCCTGCGCGAGACGGCAAGCACCAAGCTTGTCGTCCCGAGCGGTTGTTGCCAGAGGATGAGGGAGAGGATGCAGTTGCCAGCAATTTGTGGGACTAAGCGGTGACGGACAAGCCATAGCCGAATATAATATGTTGGCAGTTGACAGTTTAAACTTGTGGCAGACGAGAGCAAAAGAGTTATGACAGCGATGGTGATTGAACGATGGTAGACGATGGCGTGTCGGAGGGTTGCTGGCGCGTTGTGGTTGTCTGTTAGGTCACGGAGATAACGGCGTTAATGATCTTTGCACTCGGACGCATGGATTTATTACTATTTCTACTTTCCTGCAGTCAAAAATTCTGTCCTTTCTAGAATAATTCGTGCTCGCCTTGCCCATCGGTCCGCGGTTCAGTTCGGTTCGAACCGCGTCCGGGCTGCCAGGCAAACAGCCTGAACCGCGGACCGAACCGTTGGTCCCCGAGGTCGAACCGAACCTGAACCTGAACCGGACCGCCGGTTCAGTTCGGTTCGGACCGGGTTCGGACGCTTTGCCGGACCGGACGGCGGCATCACTACTATGAACAGAGTCAAATCAAGCGATATGCAGTCTGCATGTGGTCACGCACCCGGAGTTTGACCTTGTCCAGATGCTGGTGACCCTTACAGGTACACAATTCACAGTCCTCATCCACAATCTCGTGCTCTTCGCAATCTGCAAGGTCGACACCTGTTTTTATAAAGTATGGGCATCCACTCTGGTTGGTCCCACGGATAAGGCATTGACACTGAGGGTTTTGACAACGGGTGGATGCAGTGGTGAGGTCTGGCATCGTGCTCTGGCGTTCTGAAGGCTGCTTTGAAGGCTATAGATAAGGAGATGAAAGTTTTTCTCAAGTTCAAGCGGAGATTGAATATTGCTAGCTAGCACGCAATATTGCAGATGGCAACAGAACAGAAACTTATTTAGCAAAAACCACGACATGCTGGAGGCCTGTGCCACTCGGTCCCTGTGCTGTTCTCGCCTAGCATCGCGTAGATAAGGCTCAGAAGCGCTGCAGGGTCTAGATCTGATGGCAACCAAGAAGCAGGCGCTTCGGAGTTCAGGGAAATGATGTCATGGGAAGACACGTGAACGCGTAGGGTCACGTGACTGGTGCCTGGGAAGCGGAAGGGGAGTGAGTATGATGCCTCATGTTCTGGGGTCTGGTGTGGAGGACAGCTGGTGCATGAGTATCTTGGGGGTGCTGGTCAGAGGTCGCACATTGTTGGAAGAGAAAGGTGTAAAAGGAAAGAATGACAATGGAAAGTATGCAGGGAAAAGGTCCAAAAGGAAAGGTGTGATGAACGGAAAGGTGTTGGTGGAAACAAGTGACGCGCGGAAACATGTGCCAATGGAAAGTATGCAAAGGGAAAGTTGTGAATGGAAAGGTCTGGCAAGTGAAAAGATGTCAAGAGGAAAGGTCTTACAAAAGGAAAGTAGTAGAAAATCACGGAAAGAAGTAAGATTTCATGCATGGAAAGAAGCAAAAACCATGGAAAGAAGTGAGAAATTTGCAAAAAAGAGGAAAGTAGTGAACGGAAAGTAGTGATTTTGGAAAGGTCCCTATTTATGCAACAGTCGGCCCACCATACAGGACATCGTACCGTATCCCGGTCTTCTCAGACTCTCAGTCTAAGTACTCGACTAGCACCAGACGACCACTTAGGAAGAAAGACAACGGATCGTGGGTGCCGTCGACAGTGATTAGCTTTGATCTAGATCTCGAAGAATCAACAATAGGTCCCTTGATGCCATTAATGCTCGAGAGCTCAGTTGCTACTTCCAGTATCTCTCATGGCACGGAATAGAAGGTTCGGTGGATGTTAGACGTTCATGTTCGTACGGGGTATACAGTAGGCGTAGGAATCTTTGGACTCTGGGAATTTTGGGAATGCGGATGTAACGGTTATGGCCTCCGGATTAGCCGAGCATAGCCGTTACGATCTCGTATGGACTGTTTTTGTAGTCGATCGTAGAAGTCAAGTATTTATTC